>OX384033.1:29990943-30300943 GCA_947534325.1 Agonum fuliginosum | reverse complement strand
TACATTTATTGCAAAATTATAATTTAAGAAAGCCTAACTAAAACCAAATTCACATAAATTACAGTGTTAAAGCGAGAGGTCGAGTGCTGGCCACAACAGATTTTTTATAAGTTGGAACCCTGATATGAAATGCATTGCGAGCATAGGACATTCCCCTAACCCCTCACCGCCCGAGTGTACCTCCTTAATGTTGCAACTTTTTACCTCTCGCCTAGAGAGGTATAGGGATCGTGAAAAAATTCGATGTCGAGATTTTTGTCAATTAGCACGTTTTAGCACCTTTAGAACCTATTTTGACTATTTTTACGATGATGTCTGTGTGTGTGTATGTGTGTGTGTGTATGAAAGTCTGTATGTACGCCTACTATAGCCTTTCGTCCCGGTTCATTATCTCAAATTCTACTGAACATAAAATTCTAATATTTTGCATTATACATTTATATATGTTAATGAAGAGCTGAAAAGATTTTGGTAAAAATCCACCAACCGGAAATGGTACTTTTCTTGTAGCACTAACATTTTTTGCAAAAATTGTATAAAATAATGCGATTGTTACAAATTGACATACCACACATGAAAGAAGAAATTACATTGTACAATATTTAATCTTACTTGTTTCTATATCTTTAACCAATAAAGAAATATAATTTTTTTAAATATATAATTTTACCTACTACGATTTGTGAATCCCGAAATAGAAATAAAATTTAAAACAAAAATAAAATTGTCAATGTGACAGATAAACAGATGTCTGTGGCAAGGAGGTTTCTCTGTGGTGTAGGGCATGTGTAGAGTGTGGTGTAGAATTTTGAAATGTAATATAAGGAACTTACGCTGATTCACTAGAACAAGGATATTACTGATATTATGTATAGAATAATGCATTTTAAAATAATATAATGTATGATTATTTATTTTATATTATTATATCTAATGTTATACGGTGTTGTTGTATTTTATTTAAATTAAAGCTTAATATTTGGTTAAATACGATGTTAAATAATAATACTTCAATGTCAAGGCGAGAGGTATTGTAACGGCCACGTCAGATTTTTTGTTAATAACAAATTATCTGCCACTCGGATCAAAAAATTTTATTTAGGATTTTTGTTTGCAATAAAATAACAGATCGATTCCACCTGGTTGCAACCTTTAGTTTTTCCATGAGAGATTAAGTTGTTTTTCTAAACAATTTTTTGGGGGTGCGCCGCTCACCGGCTCACCTAATAATTTTTGAATAAATAATGTAGTTATATTATGTGATATTTTTCTTCATTATCGGCGTAACACAACTTAACGAGCCTAAGCCTCAATGCCTCGAGTACCGTAGTAGTACTCGTTTCGTAACTGATTCATCTTGGTGCAGCCAGAATCTCAATTCGTGCGACGGGCTTTGAATTTTGAAAGCCAAAGCGGCATTGGAGATATTCTTTCGCAACCAGCTTTCGCTGTTTGAAAACTGTAAAACTTAAATTTTACTGTTTCTACCAGTTAGTAGGCAGCAATTAACATCAGAAAAACTGTCATGCCCCATTTAGTTTTATTTGTAAATCGAATAAACACACAGGCACAGATTTGACAGTTGAGATATAGCGTACATGATTGCTAAGTTAATCCGCATCAAGCGCTGTGATCAGTTTAGTTACCCCCACCCTACACGTCGCACCCAGCGAAGCAAGCACAGTATAAAAGCAGCTGCGTGAGTCGTACCCGTGTCTTATGATTGGTTAACAAGTTGATCAACATGTTGAATCTAACAGTAGCGTTGTGGTTATTAGTGGTTGTGTACAACTTCAGTGATGGGTTGGCGTCTCCAAGTGTGGACAACGGCGGCCCAGGCGACATTCAACATAACGGAAGCTTCTATAGGGGACATAGACGACCACCATATGCAGGTTACATAGTCAACGGAGAGCGGGCTAAGAAAGCGCAATTTCCATTCCAAGTCAGGATAATAAATACAAAAGATACCAAAACCCCCGGCCGCAGTGGTGCTATCATCACACCCAAGCATGTTATAACTATCGCATCGGAGATTTAGTAAGTAAATTAAAATTGTAAATATAGTTTATTTTTATTTGGTAGATCAAACGTCATCATTTACCGTGTATTAAAAAAATCATTATTTTTACCCCCCGCCTAATATTCTATAAGGGAGATATTGTGATGGGTCAAAATTTTCGAGTGTGATTTTTTGGTGGATAAGCACGTTTTAGAGTCCCTAAAGTAAGAATTTAACATTTTCAAGATGATGATGTGTGTGTGTGTGCGTGCGTGCGTGTGTTCGTTCGTTCGTTTGTATGTTACAATTTTGTCGTTCACGATAACTCAAAAAATATCAAACATTAAAATTTCTAATTTTGTATTTACGATTTCAATACGATTCTTAAAAGTCCAATATAATTTTGGTTTCAATCTTCAAACCGAAAGAAGTACTTTTAAAAAATATTTGAATAAATAATTAATTTCAGATAATTTTTTTTAAATGAAAGATTATGTGATTATTACCTACAATCGCTATTTCATAAATTTTTTTGTATCTGGTATCATTTAAGAATAATTAAAATATATACCTTCTTATAATTTAGTACTTCGGTATTTTGTAGTCCATGATCGTATTATTTGTTACTACGTAAAATTTAAATGATTGACATCAGGCTACCGACACGGCAATAGGTGATTTTACTGCCATCTATACGCGGCACCTGGAACTATAAGTATTCCCGTGATATTACATGCGCACGCGCAGCCAGATATCTATTGTTATTATTAATTTAAAATGTCTCTATTTCGATTTCAATATTTCAATTGTTGAGTGCTGCATGCAAATTTTTGTAATGAGCATATTAATTGAGATGGTAAGTACCTAATAATGAAAATTATACAATATCAACGAATATGAATTTTATAATACTAAAATACTATTTTTAGTAGGTACAACAAACTATGTAGGTATCTACCTAGTATTGTTGTTTTAGTCCGAGCGCCAAGCGCTTCTAACTCGTCAAAAAATTTCGGACCTTGGGTTGCCAATACACCCTTCTGGAAAAAATATATTATATTCAGAATTTTTTCTCTATCTACATATAAAAGCAAAAAAAATCCGAATTTGCCAAATACCCGAAAAATATTTTTTTCTCCTTTTTTTAGAATTTAAAATTTTTGTGATTTTTTAACTTAAACTTGTAATTTCTTGTGAACTACTGAACATATTTTATTCAAATTTTATATACACGTAGTCATTAAAGTAGTAGTTGCGGTTTTGAAGGTGAAGGTCGTGTTTACGTGCGAGCTGATAATTCTAATCGATATCGAAGATTATCGCTCCGATAAAAGATAAAAACGAGTGAAAGTGTACACTAAGTATCAGTGAACAAATATAAACAGTAGTGCAAAATAGGGAAAATACTTTTAAGTGACATAAAACAGTTTTAAGATTTAAAACCAAGTATCGCGTAACGTTGATAAGAGGGTGTGGCGGGAGAGTTACGAACGATAAGAACAGCTGAGGCTGCGCGCGCCGGCAAACTAAGTCAGTGGTGCCAACAGTTGAACTGTGCGAACTTGAATTTCCAAAACAGTGTTGCCAATCTAGTTAAAAATTAAAAATTGTGATTTGGGTGTTTGATGAAAACAAATGAATAAAGGAGAGAGAGAGAGAATTAATTCTACCGGATCATTGAAAGAATTTTTAAAAAGAAGGAGAGTGGAAGACGAAGGGAAAGAACAAATATTCAAAAAAAGTAACGTATTGAAGAGATCACCGGTTAAAACAGATAAGAAAAATAATCAGGAAGAAATGGATTTACAAAAAATGGAGGAAATGTTTAAAAAGCTGCTTTCGTCTGAAATGAATGATGTAAAGGAAGTAATAAATGAAAATCACAGAGAACTAAAAGAGGAAATAATAGCTAACAACAACATGATACTAAAAATACAAGAGGACATTGAAAAAAAGAAGAACTATGGAAACAGGAGAGAGAAAAACTAGAGGAAAAAGTCAAGTGGCTAGAAAAGAAAATTAATAATCAGGAGAAGGAACGTAAGAAAAATAATATCATTATTAAAGGCCTAAAAACTGAAACACAGGACATGAAAACAGAAGTCGAACATTTTATTAAAAAAAAACTTAATGTTGATGCATACATAAAAAAGGCGTTTGCAATAAATAAAAAAGAGAACCACTCAATAATAGTGGCACACTTTGAAGACTTTGGAAATAAGATGCAAGTAATGCAAAACACCAATAAACTAAGGAATAGTGATATATACATCGAGGACGATCTTACAGAGGAAGAAAGAAAAATACAATTCATAATTAGAAATAAAGGAAGAGAAGAAAAGGGAAAAGGAAGAAACATAAAAATAGGATATAAAAAAATAACGATTGACAACAAAATGTACGCATGGAATCCGGAGAGTGAAAGGCTAGAGGAAAAGGATACAGAAAACAAGCCAAAAAACAAGAACCCGACCAAGTAATACTACATCAAAATACGGAAGATAAAGATAAGACAAAAACGCGAAGCAAAAGGACTATGAATATTGGATTATGGAACATTAGAAGTCTAAATGGGAAAGAAACCGAACTAACTCAAGAATTTGAAAAGGCAAGACTAGAAATTTTAGCTATAACAGAAACTAAAAAGAAAGGACAAGGAATAACAAAATTGAATAATGGTCACATAATGATATACAGCGGAGTCGATGAGAACGAAAGAGCCAGAGCAGGAGTTGGCTGTATTATAAACGGGAGAATGGATCAAGCAATAAGAGAATGGAACTGCGTAGACGAGAGGATAATGACAGTCAAACTGGAAGACCTGAACAGCGTACCTACAAACATACTAATAGTATATGGATTAAGCGAAGATGAGAGCAAAACAAGGAAAGACGAATTCTGGGATAAGTTACAGATAGAATACGAAAAACTAGAAGAACCTGTATACATAATGGGGGATTTTAATGCAAGAGTTGGAAATAATAATAACGGGCTGGAAGAGATAATGGGGAGACATGGAGAAAAAACAAAAAAAAATAATAATGGAAACAGACTTATTGACTTTTGCATCATAAATAAACTAAAAATACTTAATACTCTATTTAAACATAAAGAAATACACAAATATACAAGAGAAGAAAGAAGTAGAAACGAAAAATCCATAATTGATTACTTTTTAGCAAACAATACACAAAGAAAGAAAGTAAAAGACGTAAGAACAAAAAGAGGCAGTGAAATTGGAAGCGACCATTACTTGGTAGTAGCAAAAATAGAAATAAATGAGAATGATAACATACAAAGACTACCTGAAAATACTAAAAACGAGCCTATAGTAGAAAAATTAAAAGTCGACAAATTGAAGGATGAAGAAGTAAGAAGAAAATATCAAAAATGTATAAAAGAGTTAATTAAATGCACTCCAAAACCCGATATGAACAACGTAGAAGAAATGTGGAATACCTTTAAACACATAATAACAGAAGCAACAGCAAGCGCATGCGGAAAGACCAGAATCACACACAGCAGAAAGCAAACTCACTGGTGGAATGAACAAATTAAAGAAGAAGTTAAAAAGAAAAAACAAAAATGGAAGAAGTACTTAAACACGAAAAAGCAAGAGGATTATGAAGACTACAAAACCCAAATGAAAATAGCGAAAGAATTAGTTAAGAAATCAAAAAAGAGTACATGGGAAGAATTCGGGAAAACACTTCAGGAGAACTTCACAGAAAATCAAAAGATATTTTACAAAACAGTTAAAAATTGCAATAAAGTAAAACAGACAATATTGAAACAACTACAAGATAAAAATGGAAGGATAATAAAAGATGAGACCGAAATAATGCAAAGATGGAAAGAACACTTTCAAGAGCTACTAGAAGAAAATTATATTAACACTGAAAACGTAGAAAACGGAGATACACCAGAAAACACAAGGATAAGGGAAGAGGCAGAAAATATTACAGAAGAAGAAATGAAATCTGTACTGAAGAAAATGCGAAACGGTAAAGCGCCGGGACATGATAGAATAAAAACAGAACAATTGAAATATATGGGCGATGAAGGAGAGCATATACTATTAGAAATGTTAAACCAAATTTGGAAAATAGGAACAATACCAAAAGACTGGGAAAAAGCAGTGATCTTCCCCATACATAAAAAAGGAAATAATAGAGACTGCAATAATTACAGAGGAATCTCATTATTATGCACAGCGGCCAAACTATATGAAGCAATAGTAGAAAATAAATTAAGGCGAGCAACAGAATCATCAATGGCAAAAGCCCAGAGCGGATTTAGAAAAGGGTACTCAACACAAGACCATATATTTACGTTAAGAAAGATAACCGAAGAAACTATGAAGCAGGACAAAAAACTATATATAGCATTTATAGATTTAGAAAAGGCTTTCGATAGAGTACCGCGAGAAAGGATGTGGAAAATACTAAAAGAAAAAAACGTAAACAAACAATTACTTACCGCCATACAAAGTATATATAAAACAACGTCCAACTATATACGAACAGGAAATGAAAACTCGGAGGAATTTGTAACCACACAAGGATTAAGACAAGGAGGTGCATTAAGCCCACTACTGTTCATCATCTTCCTGGATAGTATCATGAAGAAGGTAAATAATAAAACAAAAAAAGTACACATAGGACATCACAAGCTTAATAGAACGACAATCGCAGAATGTGCATTTGCAGATGACCTCGCAATACTCGCTAGAAGTGAAAAAGATTTACAACACAACATAAATGTATGGAAGGAAGAACTAAAAAGCCACAACATGACTATAAACGCGGAAAAAACAAAAATCATGGTAATTTCAAAAGAAGAAACAATAATAAACATAAAAATAAACGGAAGAGAAATTGAACAAGTGGAATCATTCACATACCTAGGATCAACACTAAATAATAAGGGAAGTCTTGAGCAAGAAATTAATAATAGAATACTGGCAGCAAATAAAAGTTTTCACGCACTCAAAAACGTAATCTTAAACAACAGACAAGTAACGAAGAAAACAAAAATGATACTCTACAAAACAATTTACAGACCAATATTAGTATACGGAAGTGAATCATGGACGATGAACCAAAGAACAAAAAGTAAAATACAAGCAGCTGAAATGAGATATTTAAGAAAAGTAGAAGGAATCACAAGACGAGACAGAATACGAAACGACCAAACCAGAGTAAATTTACAAACAGAAAGCATACATACGACTATTGAAAAGAAACAACTCGCATGGTATGGCCACTTATTAAGAATGCCAGAAAATAGACAAACAAAAATGGTGTGGAATGCCAGAGTAGTAAAAAAGAACAGAAGAGGAAGGCCACAAAAGACATGGGAAAAGAACATAGAAGAAATACTAAGCAAGAACAACGTCAGTTGGCAAGACGCAAAAAACCTAGCGAAGAATAGAAAGGAATGGAAAGAGTTGATAAACCGGTTAAAATAACTACTGCAAACCCGATCTCGACACCCGAAAGGGTATTAAGAGATATAAAAAGATTATATATATATATATATATATATATATATATATATATATATATATATATATATATATATAGGTAGAGTTAAAAATCTTGGGAATCGGTCAAGGCTCAAATACAAGTTGTTTACGTACTTAAATTTATTTCAAAAATTCCAATATTTCGGACATTAGTTGTGTCCTTCATCAGGGATACTGTCAAAAAAGATACACAAATAAATAAATATCTAACATAAAAATTACACAAATAAAATACATGGAAACATTTTTTAAAAAATACTTACGAAAAGTATTAAGTATTAAATTTCTGAACAAAAACGCTGTCTGCAATAACGGTTTTCTTCTTGTCAACATTTAAATATATACGTTTTGTTACTTGAGAAAGTTTATACATTAAAAGGACCAATTTTTTTATATCTTAGCAAACCGCGTGTCTAATTAATACAAGTAAAAGCTGGTGGTGTAACCATTGGTTATTTTTTAATTTCCCGCTCAAATTGTTGTTGTGTGGTTGGTAGTTTCCCACCTGTTGAGTTTGGCCAACTTCACGATGAAAAGTGACGTTTTGGATAGTATTTTGCAACGTGACAGAAGAGGTTATTTATGTTTGATTCCAATGTTTATTTAAAAGGAGATTGTAATTAGTGTTGATGTTGTTAATGTCCTTTTTACTGTTGATTGTGTTCTTGTTGACAGCTATGTGGAACATCTCTAGTGCCTGTGGCACACCGGTCGAGGAGCATCGAGGACCATCGAGTAACTCCTCGATGAAACGAAAGAACGCACCCGTCCGCGATGGATTTCTATTTAATCGGTGACAAATACATCAAAGTTTTGCGCGAAATCAAATCCAAAGATACGTCTGAAATGAGATACATTCGTTTCATCGAGGAACAGCTCGATTAAAATAGCGGCGCCCCTATTTTTCGTCGAGGACGGGGTGCGTTCTTTCGTTTCATCGAGGAGTTACTCGATGGTCCTCGATGCTCCTCGACCGGTGTGCCACAGGCATAGTAGTTTCCTTTTGCTTGTGTTTTCAGTGGATAAAATCTTAACGTCTTCTTTTTTAAAGCCATGTTTTAGGTTTCTGCAGTGAACAGCCATAGTGCATGTTTTCGTTGGGATTTTAATATCACTTATGTGCTGGGTTAGTCTGGATTTGAGTGCTTGACTTGTCTCCCCAATATAACATTTGTCGCAGTCTGCGCATTCGATTTTATATACTACATTGCTTCTTTCAGGTGTTTTGATTTTTTCTTTAGTTTTCGTAAAATATGTGTTTAGTTGATCTCGGTTCTTGCAAGCTATTTTGATGTTTTCATTTTTGAAAACCTTCACAACTAATGTCCGAAATATTGGAATTTTTGAAATAAATTTAAGTACGTAAACAACTTGTATTTGAGCCTTGACCGATTCCCAAGATTTTTAACTCTACCTATACTACAAACGGTCGATAACTTTTTTCCTCTATATATATATATATATATATATATATATATATATATATATATATATATATATATATATATATATACACGTAGTATTAGGTATATAATACATCACTGTTTTATCAAGAATGATATATTGTTTATAACAAATAAGAAATTAATCAAATTGTTATTAAACATAAATTTCGTGTAGTGAAAAATGTAGCCTGCTACTAAATCGCGTCCTGTTAGGAATTTTGCTATACATACTGCGGAGCAAATGTAAAGGAAGGTTCAAAATTATTTTTAGTGAAGAAATCAATATAATTGGTTGACTAGATTACGAGTTATGAATTTTATAGTGTAAAAAATCTGACGTGGACACCACATGACTTCCTTGTACGCCTTGTTTGTTCATACTTTTCTTAATAACTAAAATGTAGAATAATATAAAAAATTCTTTTAACTTATTATACTAGTATACTCACAAATATATTTTAGTCATTTTATTTAAACTGCAGAAGAAGATATAAACGATATTTTACTATTGTCACTGCTACTGTCACTGTCATGTCATAATCATTTAAATTTTACGTAGTAACAAATGTTAATCGATCATGGACTACAAGATACAGAAATACTAAATTATAAGTATATACTTTAATTATTCTTAAATGATAGAAGATACAGAAAAATTTATAAAATACCGATTGTAGATAATAATCACATAATCTTTCATTTAAAATAAAAAAAATTGTCTAAAATTAATTATTTATCAAAATATTTTTAAAAAGTACTACTTCCGGTTTATAGATTGAAACCAAAAATAGGAGGTGCACAACTAGATGCTATAACAGTCCTAAATACAAAATTTCAACTTTCTACGTCTAACCGTATTTGAGTTATGCGACACACATACGTCTGTACGTACGCACGTACGTACAGACGTCACGACGAAACTAGTCATAATGGATTCAGAAAAGGTCAAAACGGATATTTCCATCAAAATCTGAAAACCGAAATTTTTCGCGATTACAATACTTCCTTATTACTCCGTACAAGGAAGTAAAAATAAACCCGCGCCGGCCGGTCGCGCCATGTTCATGATGTCATACGCTGCCGCGAGCGCTGCCGTGAAACCTTGTCTAGTAACTAACTAGTATGTCGGGACAACAATGCAACGTAAAACCTTGTAAAACTAAAGTTATATTTTGACATTCTCGAACATTTTATCAGTTGCTTTTTTTCAGATTAGCGATGGTTTTATATTTTACTCCAAAATTTAATATTTTGTATCAAACAAAAAACATTGTGGGAATGAGAAAATGAATTAAAAGAAAATATAGGATGTTGTCTTAATTTTATAAATGTATTTTACTATTTTATACATGACAAATACAATTCTATTTGGTTACTCTTAGCTGTAGATCGTACCATTTGTCTAATTGCCGTTATGTCATACATGTATTTTTTGTCAATTAAATCGGAGCTCGGAGCGTAAACCCTTAATTACACTTTTTATTATATCATCGAGATTAATTTTTAATTAATTCCCTCTTATTTTTTTAATATACTTCAAGTAACAAACTTTATGGTGTTTCATATTTTTAGATTTAATATTTATGCAAGGGTCTCCAATATTACTTAACATTTCAAAATCATTCAATTGATTTGCCTTCTTATATATTTCATTTTGTTTATGTTCAGTTGTTATTTGTGCCAAACTGCGTTTTCCTTTCACATCTCGTTCTCTTTTACAAAATAAACATATATTTTCAAAATTTAACACATTTCCTGAGCTCGAACCTTCCATTATTTCTGTATTTAAACGTAATGACATCAACTGACACCAATTAAAACTAAAATAAATTGTAGTTATTTGCAATAGAACAAATATTCGGGAATGTTTTGCTTTAGTCTTTACATTGCATTGTTGTCCCGACACTACTAGTTACTAGAAAAGGTTTCATGTTTCATGGAAGCGCTCGCGGCAGCGTACGACATCATGAACATGGCGCAACCGGCCGCCGCGGATTTCTTTTTTACACTACAAAATTCATAACTCGTAATCTAGTCAACCAATTATATTGATTTCTTCACTAAAAATAATTTTGAACCTTCCTTTACATTTGCTCCGCAGTATGTATAGCAAAATTCCTAACAGGACGCGATTTAGTAGCAGGCTACATTTTTCACTACACGAAATTTACGTTTAATAACAATTTGATTAATTTCTTATTTGTTATAAACAATATATCATTCTTGATAAAACTGTGATGTACTATATACCTAATACTACTTGTATATAAAATTTGAATAAAATATGTTCAGTACTTCACAAGAAATTACAATTTTAAGTTAAAAAATCACAAAAATTTTAAATTCTAAAAAAAGGAGAAAAAAATATTTTTTTTGGGTATTTGGCAAATTCGGATTTTTTTGATTTTATATGTAGATAGAGAAAAAAATTCTGAATATAATATATTTTTTCCAGAAGGGTGTATTGGCAACCCAAGGTCCGAAATTTTTTGACGAGTTAGGGCGTTTTCACATCTAACGACACCGATACCGGCACGACATCAGCACGATACCGACACCGACACGATATCGACAGATTATTTTCACATCTACCGGCAACAGCATTGAAATTACTGGTCATTTTTGTTTGTTAACCAGAACACAACTCACAACTAAATGAAAAATCGGCGACGGCACGAGTGGGGTGACTGCAACCACCGACATGTCGGTGCCTGCAACAACACGATACCGATATTGTCGGTGAGTGTGAAAGCATTACATTTATTTACACTACATTCCGCGTCCACCGACGTCGTTGTCGTTGTCGTGCCGGTGTCGTGTCGTTAGATGTGAAAACGCCCTTAGAAGCGCTTGGCGCTCGGACTATTTTGCTTCGGCGAACATGTAAATTCTCGGTAAATTCATTCCGAAAATTGAGAATATGGTTGACAGCTATTAAATCGTCAAGAACAGAACTAGAAATCAACATCTCAATCTCACTTTCAAAATAATCAGCAACATTTCCTGATAAATGTAATAATGAAATTCTAAGGCGTGCAGTTTGAAAATGTTGTTCGTTTGTAGCTGTTTAGAAACCCAAGATGTTGGTTTACTATTGCAAGATACCTATTTAGTAACATTATCTTATAGCTAATATGCATACCTATGTACCATAATGCAGATTATAAAAATGTTACATTGCGTTAAATAGGAAAAGGAGTTTCGCGAAAGTCGAAGTTGTTCATTATTGAGATTGTACTACTTTGTTAATATTAACTGATAAATAAATATTTTGTACCTAATGCAATGATTTATTATTACGTTCATCAATTATTTTAAAAATTTAAATAAATAACTCGTATACGCCTGCTATGACCCCCACTTCTTGAATTAGTTCATGGTGCCGCGTATAGATGGCGCCAAAATCGACATGATAAATTTAAAATGGCAGGCTCGTGTATCTTCTTCATACCGTTTTTGTTCTGTGATTGACATGACAGTGACAGCAGCTATAGTAAAATATCGTTTATATCTTCTTCTGCAGTTTGTGAGTAGTAGCAGTAGTAGTAGTACTTATATATTAATATACAGGGTGTAACAACGAAACCAACCACCGCCACACACACACACACACACACACACACACACACACACACACACACACACACACACACACACACACGCGCACACACACACACACACACACGCGCACACACACACACACGCTCACACACGCTCACACATACACACACATACACACACACGCACGCACGCACGCGCACACACACGCACACACACACACACACACACACACACACACACACACACACACACACACACACACTTTATTTTGAGAATATAATTCATATGTCACGTCACTTGTTTTTTCGCCAATTATCATAGAGATTCTATCGAGATCTGCTTAGCTACATGTCTATCACAGCGATGATAAAAAACAAAGAAATTATCACCTTGTTTTGGTCCATTGTCATTTTTTCTGTATTGACAGTTAATTTCGTAGTTCTTGAGTATTCAAAGGTGTGAAAATCGTTGGAATGATGCTAATAACGATTACATTAATCAAACAATTAAAAAATTGAAGTAACGCATCTTGCAAAATGCAAATATACTTGAATTATATTCATTCTATTATTTCACTAAATATAATAATAATAATAATAATAATAATGTTTATTTAAATAGCTTTGCTAATACAAAACACGTAACAAAATATATATCATCGATAATAATCATATCACTTGTTATATTACGTATGGTATGATAATGATAATACACTTGAAAAAATTTGAATAATTTTTTGAGAATCAATTGAAAATCGCATAAATGTCATTTTTTACATTTTTACTAAACTTATCTCCCCGAGCGCTTTAAATTGACACCAAACTCGGTATATTTTAAATGTTATTTTTATTTTTCTACTAGAATTTTTTTCCCGAGAGCTTTAATTTGAAAATAGAAAAAGTAATGTTTATAAAGTTGGTACCACTGATTGAATGAAGCTCATTAACGAACTTGAAGTCAGATTTTGGCTCAAGATCTTAAAAATAAAATTACAATACTTCTCTTTATTACATAGATCGGGAAAGTAAAAATAATTTTTTCTTGGGTTAAGGGGCTTGTCTACCTTTTTTACGAATCCCTAGAATACTCTCGATATTACTTTGTTCCCATTTCACTACTACGGCTGCCCGAAACCAGCTCGAAACTCGTACTTTCTCGCATTTTGAAGTTGAAAAATACTGTAAACTTGTAAACATGGCTTCAGTATTCCCATAATAACTTCTGTATTTTTTAAAGAAATTAAGTAAAACAAAAATTATTCTGCTTTTTAAATTTTTCTTGCTAATTATAGTGACCGAAAAAAATCATATCAAATAATGACAAAAAAACCGCAAAAAACGTCATTTTTAAATATTTTTTTACTTCAAATTACTAGGCCAAAGACAAAAATTAAAAATATAGAAGCATTAGTTAATACACTCATAATGTAAAATCATCATATATTTCAATTATAATTAAAGTAAACGTGGAAGGCGTACACCTCTGTAACGCTGTAAAATTTTAGGGTAGACGTACACCTTAATATCTCGGTTAATAGGATACATAATATTGAATAAGTTCAAAAGAAAAAAAATTATGAAATTTTATTACTATACAAAATATCAGCTGAACACTGGAAACCAAACCAGTCTGTATATTCATGTGTTTTATATTTTAGCCACTTCCATGGTCACTGTTCCCCAGACAATCTTGTAGTACAAGCAGGAATGATAGATCTGAACGAACTAGATGACATAGAAGTATTCCATGCACAACAAACAATATGCCATAGTAAATATAGCGCACATCCCCACCACTTCAACAATATTGCTATAATCAAAATACAAGAAACATTCAACATGACTCCATATGTGAAGGCAGTAAAGATATCTTGGCGTTTATATTTCCCCGGTGATTTTCCTGTAACAATCTCCGGTTGGGAGGGAAGTAACGTCCTCACGTTCGGTGAGACCTACATCATAACCAGATCGGAGTGCAGGCATCGTGGAGTAACAGATACATACTTTCATCCCAGTATGGGCTGTGTTCACAGTTACCTACCCAAGGGGCCTTATGCCTATGGATCTGATTTCGGTGGACCGATGGTTCACGACGGGAAACTCATCGGTATTTCGTTTATCCCCGGGGGGAAGAACGTAAACTTGTTTACTAAGGTTGCTTATTTTCGTAAATGGATAGAGGACATCGTTGGGAAGCAACCCGACGTGTCGTAGAAGACATATAACCGCCGCCGCCTATGGCATATCTTCATTTAACCGCACTACTGCACATTACAATTATATTCTGTACAATACAGAATAAGCGCACGTTTTCTTGGCTGTACAATCAGTTACAGTCAACTGCACCAAATTAAAATTACATTAATTTTATTATTTTACATTATAAGTAGATTCTAATGCAATGTACTTATATGAAACAATAATAATAATTAATTGAAAATATTTTTCATCTAGAATCGTTCTTTTTAGACGACCTCTATTTTTATTAATGATAACTGAATTTCCGAAGTTTATTGTCAGCTATAATAACCTAAGGACATTGATAATTACGAAATAATTTTGTGACATTCCGAAAGCACGTTGCTTGGTAACCGCCCGACGCCGCAGGCGGAGGGCTGTTAACCTAAAAGCAACGTGCTTGAGGTAGCTGTCACAAAATTATAAGTATTTATCAATGGTCGAGGGTTATTCGGACAGAAAGTTTTATTAATTAAATTATCATTTTCATTACCAAAACGTGCAAATGACATTTTTATTCAATTATTATTATAAACATAAAAATGAACATAAATAATTGTAACCTAGCAACATATTTGACATAAGTGATAATGTCCCATGGGTTGCTTTCAGTTAAATGTTGTATTCATTGGTTAATTTCGTACACGTGATCAGAAATGAAAGAATTTCATTGGATATTTAGTTTACCTAAAAATTTTCACAATAATATAAAACAAAATCGTTCCGTTTATGAACTCGTCAATGAGTAATGTATCCAGATTAGTGTATGGTGTAAAGTTTGATACAAAGATCGATAAAATGTATGATTCAATGCAAAAAACCAAACACAACACTAACTGGGATACAAGACTCGACACTTGGTTGATCACGACGCGTTTTGATCTTTCGATCATCATCAGGTGACTGGAGTTGGAGGATGGGAAGTAGGGTTTTATATTAGTAATTTTAACTGTAATTTGTTTCATCAATTGTACTACTACGTACATGTAACAGATGTTTTCCTAAAAAAAAGATCATAACCTATAAATAAAGAAGGTAGCGAAAACCAGTTTTCTTTTCGGACGTACAACACACAACCCTCCAAATAGTTGCATGTGATTGGGGATGATTTGGTGAAGATAATTCTCTACGAGTTTACAATTTCATTCATGGATATTGAAAATATTGAGAATTCTTTAATACTGAGTTATAATTCTTTAAAAAGCAAGTTTCTCGGTATAAACGGGGTCGGAAATTCAAATGTTATTAGTGCAATTGAAAGTGGAAGCCTCGACGAATAAAATGCAATTTTTATCTTTACAGAATGATGTTCTTTAACGAAGTTATACCACATTCATTCTGTAGCGGCGAATTTATTACGTCATTCGCAATGTAGCGCCTACTATACAGAAAATTCTCAAGTCATTCGAATATTAAACGGCTGGTGCCTACACGGTGCTACTTATGAAAAATTTTCAAAGACCATTTTGATAGCAAATTTTCCTCAGCTTTCATCCTGTCAAAACTGTTTTCCAAAATTTTCGATAGTTTTCGAGAAAAATGCGTTACAAAATTTTTTTGAGTTTCAACTGAAAATTTTTGTGGGAAGCGGAGCACACCGAGGTGGAGCGAATTTTTTTTTGTTTCTGTATGTTCTTAACTGCTCACATGCCAAATTTCATTTGGTTATGTATTAGTCTTGGGTTTCAGTTAATTTTTGACTCTCCTGACTGGACTATTAAAGAAAAAATCAGTCAACCGGTAATAAACATTCAAATTAATAGCCAATCGGACGTAATCTTTCAACCGTTAAAATTACTAATATAAAACCCTACCTCCCATCCTCCAACTCCAGTCACCTGATGATCGAAAGATCGAAACGGGTCGTGATCAACCTAGTGTCGAGTCTTGTATCCCAGTTAGTGTTGTGTTTGGTTTTTTGCTACAAAATATATCAAGAAACCTGGTATGAAAGTTCGTTTGTCTTGTATGTTTCCTATGTTCGCATTTCACCTCCACCAACCTGTATAAATTTTGTTAATGAACAAATTCCGATGACGTAGAACAATAACCTTGAGTGGTAAGAAGAGACGGACCAGCCAGTTCGCTATGAGCTCTCGTAGAACGCGGATGGACTTACAGTGTTCAATGTTTAACTACTCGTATTATTGTTCATACTTTAAATCATCGATTCAGATGTAGACCAGTGTTACAAATAAGTGTTTTGGTGCAAGTATTTTAAATCTGCAACGTCCTGGAGGTGATATTCTTTGTGTTTCGGTTCATTACTGGTAAAACTAATATTCTGGTATGCTGTGTTTTGTTTTGTGAGTGTTTCAGAAACTGTGGTCTCACTCGAAGGCTGTCTCTATGGATTTGGAGCCCTGGTGGACCTAAATTGGGTTCGTACGTTGTTTATTATATAAAAAAAGTGGTTAACCTTTCTTTTTTTTCGATTTTGGATCTAAACTCTGAGACGCTATAACTCAGGAACTAAAAGACTTATCAAAGCGGGGTTTGCGGCATATATTAATTATTTATTTGTGTGTTCAGGTTTTCGACCCGTGGAGGCGGTTATCTTCTTAGGAGGAGACCCTACTTACCATTCTTCAATTGACCACTGGCCTCCAATGAAGAAATGTCTGCTATTTATTGTATTTATTGATAGAACTATGTTTTTATATCAAAAAAATTAAATAATCGAGATGAAATAGCTGTATATATTATTAATAAAAACAAATAAGTAATTCTTACATCATTGCACTAATTTTATTTCTTAAACAACCCTTTGTCCACTTCCTAAATCCTTCTATTCTATTTCTACGGTGAGAGTACACGGCCATAAACCTGAAAATGTACTACGATACGAAATAATAAACAGTAAGTATAAATTTTAGGATTTAACTTTTTTAACATAAACACCCTTATTTATATAAGTTCCAAACGAGGTAGGTTCTGCCATCTGTTGGTGGCAGTTATTTAAATGTACAATATATCTTAAACTAAGGGTTGAATGACTAAATGGGGTACATATTTGGGTTCAGCGGATTCGAATTAGGGGGTAGAATACAAATTACCCCCTTGAAATGTTTATTTAGCATTAAAACATAATATTAGGGGGTGAAATCGGTTCAAACGAGATTAGTGCTCTCTTGGTATGACGTCAGAAAGTTTTTGTCGATTAGGCCAGAAAATATTAAACTGCAAATAACTCGAAAACTAAGGGTTGCACGGTAAAATGGGGCGTATATTTGGATTCAGCGGGTCCTAATTGAGGAGTTAGACTACCCCTCTTTAGTCTACTAGCGAGGCGCTCGGGATATACAGGCCTCCAGGCAGCCTGCGGTGCCGTCACTTTCGCCGGCCATGGCATACTCGAAGCGCATCACATTTAATGCACTTAACAAAGCAAATAAAATTATTTCAGTGCTAGTTTCTACAATTATTTTGATTATTTGTCTTTAGCAATTACTCATACATATTATAGGTAAATTATATCAGTTTTTACACGGTTTTATTTAACTTCATCTGCTACACTTACTCTACTTTGGCGATGCCACGGCTAGCGGTTAACAGTGGAGAAGGAGTGACGGTCCTGATGATGTCGCCGAATCAATTCCAGTAACCTATATTTTATTTGGGCGCCAAGCAGTCTGAGTGACAGTTGTACAACCCTCTTGAGCCGACTACCAAGTCCAAGAGTTGCCAAAGCGGTAACAATGCGACACCGCATATATATATATATATATATATATATATATATATATATATATATATATATATATATATATATATATAATAATAATAATAATACACGCATAAGTGATGATAATATGTTGCATAAATTGTACATTAAATCAGTATTATAGTTCGAATAACCTGGATCGCGTGGTGTTCTGTGACAGTGGTATCCAGGATACGAATCGCGAAAGTGACAAATGCGCCAATAAGTCGCTGACGTTGCTGTACAGTAAGGTCGTTGCGGTGCGCGGGGAAATGATTCTGTATTCCTAAACACGCTTGTAAACAGCTAACCACGGAAGTGATCGTGATCGTGCCAACGTGCACACAGTGACATGAGCGGTAAAGATCCAGACAACCGAACTCAGTTGTCAATAACAGTGACACTGATTTGTGATCTAAATTACTATAAAGTATTCTCGGCAGTGAGAATACACTACGACAACCTTGAAGAGATCGCGTAAGTACATAAACAATATCTAAATATATATCAAACAATATAATAACCCAATAGACCATATTAATTATTCAATACGCATGCTCAGAAATCACCAATCACAAAGCAGGGAGTACTACAGAAATGGAACTAATGTTACCTTATGGGAAAAAGTGAATTTTTAAATTAAAATAGTAATTCATGCAGACATAATCACATGGCCGTTTTTTAATATAAGTTATATTTAATAACGAAGTATCTAATTCTGCCCGTGTTTAATATAAATGATCATTAGTTTAT
Source organism: Agonum fuliginosum (assembly GCA_947534325.1). Taxonomy (NCBI): domain Eukaryota; kingdom Metazoa; phylum Arthropoda; class Insecta; order Coleoptera; family Carabidae; genus Agonum; species Agonum fuliginosum. The sequence goes on along the minus strand of OX384033.1, from coordinate 30,281,715 downwards.
TATGTGAAAATAATTATGAAAATTTGAATTTTTTTAGCGGGATCCCGACAGCTCGAGTGACAGATAACTTAAAAGTGTGTTTTTCTGTTGATGTAGTATCATATAATTTTAATCAATATACTTAGTTACAAATCATGTTTTAGAATTTAAAAATTAAAATTTTCAACACTTAAGTGGTTGATCATTGCCAACTTATTTACAAAAATAAGAAACAGTTGGCATCCTGGCACGCTTTTTGTTATTTCATAAATCAGTCGGTAGAGGCGCTATAATAATTAATATGGTCTCTTGTTTGGCGGCGGTGAGGTGTCGGGGGGGGGGGGGGGCTCGCATCGGTACTGTTCGCAATTTGGAGCGATGGACTAGCGCATGCGCTGTGTGGCTCTCGGCAACTATACGAAACGTCCAGTGGCGGCGAAACGGACAATGATTCCCCAAGTTACAACTCCTACACGACTTCCAAGCAGTCCAGGGTACCTATTCTAATTCATAGCGACAGTCGCTAGCGAAGTTCAGTTGATAACTTCGTGACGTCATTCCGTTTGTAACTATATCAAGGGTTAGGGATATTTGGCCTCCAGTTGATAACGACTGATAGAGATTTTACATTTACTTTGAAATTTGGCAAGAAAAATTGCTAAACCACTGTTAGGCGCGTTTATTTGAATTTATATGACAACGCCATCTATTAATTTCTTTGCAAATCATCATTGGCGCTTAGTTTTCAAATTCATTCTTTTGTTAATTTTTTGTCTGGTTGTCATGAGAATTTATTGTTATGTTATTATTCTTTTTTGTAATGAAAAAATAAACAGATATAAGATTGAATAAAAAATCAATTATTACAAGATACAGTCCACTTATTTGTTGTGAAAATAATACGAGTTAAAAGTGAAAATCAAGATCAAGCCAGGAATCACCGTTCCTGCAATTAATAAACATTTTGGTCACATCGAGCCGGATTTTTCACGACAAGATTCTACAGAGGTCTGGGGCACAGCCTTTGAAACAAGTTGAAGATATATTCAAGTTATTTGCCAAGGGTGTTACAAGTGAAAAGGTAAAATACATTCGAAATGGCGGAACATTTGGCAAAGTTAAAGGTAAAACGTGGGCAACACAAAAGCTCTTTGACTAGATGCAATAATGTTTTCGAAAAAATAGATTTAAACAATATTAACAAAGTAACTTGTAATGAAATTAAAACAAGATTAGATCGTTTGGTGGGTGAATTAGATTTATTTAACCAAGTCCAAGCCGAAATAGAAATAATACTAGGTGTCACCGAGGAAGAGGATACCGAACGTGAGAATTTTGAAACAAGTTATTATTCATTAGTTGCTCGTATGGAAGAAATTTTGCAAAAGTTTTCTGATTCAGACAATCAATCAATCATTTCGTGCGCAAGTAGTAGACAATCTATGTCAGTTAAAAATGCCGATAATCGCGATGAAATTGTTAGAAGCAATAATGTTAATGAACAGGGAAATGATAATCAATCTAATAAATCCGCTAATCAAACCATGTCTGCTAATAATTTAAATTATAACGAGGAAACACAAATATTAAATAACGTTTGTAATAATATGCCTTCAAATACACTCAATAACCAATTATTTTATCCACAAGTTCAATTACCATTAATGAAATTACCAACTTTTGATGGTGATTACAATAAATGGGTCGAGTTCCGTGACAGTTTCGATGCGCTTATTGAGAAAAATCCTATTATAAGCAACGTTCAGAAAATGCATCATTTACGTTCTTGTCTGGAAAAAGATGTCTTAGAGACGATAAAGGCAATACCTGTTTCTGATCAAAATTATCAGTTATCTTGGCGAATCCTACGAGAACGTTATGAGAAAAGTCAGCTGATTGTTAACAATCATGTTAGGCTTATTTTAGATTTCCCGCGTTTATTTAAAGAATCTGCAAAGGAACTGAGAAATTTATACAATAATATTAATAACAATTTGGAAGCTCTTCGTAATTTAAATGAACCAGTTGGTGAATGGAATGCTATCCTAATTGCAATAATTACTGATAAATTAGATACAGTCAGTAAACGCGAATGGGAAAAATATTGTACATTAAAAGATGCTAGAACCGTTAATGATTTATTTAAAATGTTAAAAAATAGATGTGAAATATTAGAAAAACTTGAAGCAAGCAAAACAAGTTTAAGTAACATTAAAGTAGATAAATTTAATTACAAAACAGATAGTAAAAAACCAAATTATTCTACAGCACATGTAAATACTGTTTCAAAATTTTCTTGTTTTCTTTGTAATGGCAATCACTCTATTTACAAATGCGAAAATATCTTGAAACTTACCCCAGTTCAGAGATATGAAGAAATTAAAAAACGTAATCTATGCGTGAATTGTTTAAAACCGTCCCATAATGTCTCAGGTTGTTCATCATCTAAATGTAGACAATGTGGGAAACCTCACAATACTTTATTACATAGAGATGCACCTAATGTTCAATCTACTAAATCGTCCAATAATAATTTCCAAAATCCGACAGTTACTAATTCCGGAACTGGCAATGTGTCAAAAGGAACTATCCTACAAACATCATCCACACATACAATAGACACAGTAGCAAATGTGTCAACTTTAGGACAAATATTGTTGTCAACTGCAATGATTTCTATTAAAGATGCTGACGGGAACTTTCATCAATATCGTGCTCTCCTTGATAGTGGTGCCATGAGTAATTTTGTTAGTCAAAAGGTATGTAATGAATTAAATTTGAATTTAAGGAAAGCGGAATATGCTGTAAGTGGTGTAGGTGAAATGATGCAAAATGTTAAATTCATTGCAGATTTTAATATACATTCTAATTACAATAAATTTAATGCATCAGTTTCGTGTCTAGTTATGGATAGAATTAGTTCAAATATTCCTTTAACTTCGTTTAGTCGACGCAATTTGAAATTACCTAAATTTGTACAATTGGCGGATCCAACATTCAATGCATCAAATCCAGTTGATATTTTGTTAGGTTCTTCCATTTTTTGGCAGTTATTGGGTAAAAACCAAATTAATATCCCCAAAACTGAATTAATATTACACGAAACAAAATTTGGATGGATTCTAGCGGGAAAAGTTAAAGATTTTGGTTATCAAAACCAAAGAAAACACGATTCTATTGATCTTCTGTCTTGTGACGTAAATCTCGAGAAACAATTAACAAAATTTTGGCAAGTCGAAGATATACAAGTCAAATCAAATTTATCAAAATCTGAACAATTCTGTGAACAACATTTTACAGACACTATTAAACGCGACAAAGAAAATAGGTTCGTAGTGAATATACCATTTAAAGATAATGTTACAGATTTAGGGCAGTCTAGAGAACTTGCATTAAAGCGATTTTACGCACAAGAAAGTAGACTATTGAAAAATCCACAGTTATTCAACGAATATTCAAAATTTTTGTTAGAATACGAGTCACTCGGTCATATGGAAAAGATAGAAGAAACAGTTGATAATGAAGAATTAAATTATTATATTCCACATCATGCCGTTGTAAGAGAAAGTAGTAGTACCACAAAATTGAGGGTTGTCTTTAACGCGTCAATGAAATCTAACAACGGGCTATCATTAAATGATGTACAACATATAGGACCTACAATTCAAAACGACTTATTATCAATAATTTTAAATTTTCGTATGTACGAGTACGTTATGAGTGCTGACATTTCTAAAATGTACAGAATGGTATTAATAGACACAAGTCAACGTCGCTTTCATCGAATATTTTGGCGCGATAATCAATTAAATAATTTACAATGTTTTGAACTAAAAACTGTTACGTACGGTACAGCGTCCGGTCCATTTCTTGCAATACGTTGTTTACATCAGCTTGCATCCGAATTTGAAAATGAATATCCAGCGGCATGCGAAGCAATTAGAAATAATTTTTACGTCGACGATTTTTTGTGCGGAGCAAATTCACAAACTGAATTAATTCAATTACAGCACGACGTTTCAAAAATTCTTGCAAGTGCTGGTCTAGTATTAAGAAAATGGTTATGCAATAAAATAGATCTTTGTCAAAAGTTTCAAGTTAACGAAAAAATCGATTATAGTATTTTACAGTTAGGAGAAAGTCAATATAATAAAACTCTAGGGATAGGCTGGGATGTCACTTTAGACACAATTCAATATTCTGTATCAATAAATAAAAATGATAACGTGATTACAAAACGTACGATACTATCGGAAATATCGCAAATTTTCGACCCGCTTAGTCTGTTGGGTCCAATCATTATTGTAGGCAAGATATTTATGCAAAAACTTTGGCTAGAAAAGTTATCTTGGGATGATCCTATTCCTCAAAAGTTGTTAGACAAATGGCATTCATTTCGCAATGATTTAGAGTTTTTAAGTAACATAAAGATTCCGAGACATGTCATAGTAAAGAAATACGTTTCAATTGAACTTCACGGCTTTTCTGATGCCAGCGAAAAAGCATACGGTGCAGTTGTTTATGTGCGTAGTAAAGATGAGAATGAACAATATTATACGCGAATTTTGTGTGCAAAAAGTCGAGTCGCGCCAGTCAAAAAGTTGACAATACCTAGATTAGAACTTTGCAGTGCAGTATTGTTAGCTCAATTAGTAAATATGGTACGCAGTTGCGTAAAGAAAAAATTTGAAAATTGTTATTTTTGGTCAGATTCAACGATCACTTTATGCTGGTTACGAGCCGATCCTAATAGATGGAAAACAAATCGGGTTAGCGAAATACAACGACTAACAAATGTAGAAGACTGGCACCACGTATCATCAAAAGATAATCCTGCCGATTTGATTTCGCGAGGCATGCCTGTAAATTCTTTTAATAATTGTAATATTTGGTGGTTAGGGCCAGAATGGCTAACAAAAAATAATTTACCAATCGAAAGCGTGAAGGTTGGTGAAACCGAGACAGAAATTATTTCAGAATCACGAGTGATTGTAACTATGACATTAATCAAAAATGAGCTAGATATTTTTAATAAATATTCAAAACTAGACAAGTTACAAAAAGTAATAGCGTATTGCTTCAGATTTGTAAATAATTGTAAAGCTAAACCCTCGATTAATCCAGAAGCTAAGCATTCTGAAAGTTTAACTGTAGAAGAATTAAAGTTTGCTTTAAATACAATAATTCGTATAGCACAGCAAGAATCATTTTCTAACGAGTATAACCAATTAGCGAAAGGTAAACCAATTAATGTAAAAAGTAATATACTTTCTTTAAATCCATTTATGGATATTAATAAAATAATTCGCGTAGGAGGTCGTTTGCAAAATTCTGACTGCAATTTTGACAAGAAACATCCAGTATTGTTACCGACAAAACACAATTTAACAAAATTAATATTTCAACAGTATCATGAAAGATTATTACACGGTGGTCCTACATTATTATTGTCTTCAGTACGACAAAATTATTGGCCTATTTCAGGACGAAACATAGCTAAAGGTATTGTTCGTCAATGTAAAACTTGTTTTTTAGCAAAACCACAAAATTTAAACTATTTAATGGGTAATCTACCTCAAAAAAGAGTAACACAGACTTTTCCTTTTTTTAACGTGGGTGTTGATTATGCAGGGCCGTTTTTTATTAAAGATAGAAAAACTAGAGGGACAAAATACATTAAAAGTTATGTATGCTTATTTGTTTGTTTAGCTACAAAAGCGATTCATTTGGAAACTGTTACTGAACTTACAACAGAAGGTTTTATTTCATGTTTAAAAATATTTATTAGCAGACGTGGTAAACCATCAAACATTTTCTCTGACAACGCCAAAAATTTTGTTGGTGCTTGCGCCGAGTTGAAAAAATTATATACTTTTATTCAAAATGAATCGAAAACTATACGCAATTTTCTTTCTCAAGATGAAATTTCATGGCATTTTATACCAGCACGTTCTCCTAATTTCGGTGGCATCTGGGAAGCTGGAATAAAATCAGTTAAGCATCATTTAAAAAGAGTTCTTGGTAATGCACACGTTACATATGAAGATTTTTCTACAATTTTGTGCCAGATCGAGTGTATTTTAAATTCCCGTCCACTTTGCCCATTATCTTCGAATCCTGAAGACCTAGATCCTTTGACTCCTGGACATTTTCTGGTGGGTAGGGCTCCAATCTCCCTCCCCGATAATGAAAATTATCAACAAGTCCCTGAAAATAGACTTAAACATTTTCAACGACTGCAAAAAATTGTACAAGATTTTTGGACACGTTGGAAGAAAGAATATCTGAGCGAACTCCAAACCAGAAGTAAGTGGAAAACAAACGAAACTGAAGATCAACAGCAGCTTCGAATTGGCACGGTTGTCATCTTAAAAGAAGACAATGTACCATCGATGCAGTGGCCGATGGGACGAATCGTCGAAGTACACCCTGGAAATGATGGCAACATTCGTGTTGTAAGCATCAAGACTAGAAACGCCGTAGTGAAACGATCCATACGTCAAATTTGTGTTCTCCCTATAAATTATAACTAATATTTGTTTATACATCATAGTTAATAATAATATTAATTTAATTTGTAGTTTAATTTTTTTTATAATTATTGAAAATGTAATTCACATCTTTCAAGGCGGCCGGTATGTTAGGCGCGTTTATTTGAATTTATATGACAACGCCATCTATTAATTTCTTTGCAAATCATCATTGGCGCTTAGTTTTCAAATTCATTCTTTTGTTAATTTTTTGTCTGGTTGTCATGAGAATTTATTGTTATGTTATTATTCTTTTTTGTAATGAAAAAATAAACAGATATAAGATTGAATAAAAAATCAATTATTACAAGATACAGTCCACTTATTTGTTGTGAAAATAATACGAGTTAAAAGTGAAAATCAAGATCAAGCCAGGAATCACCGTTCCTGCAATTAATAAACAACCACCATTTTACCTGTCACCTATCATAAACGTATTATTTGTTTTAAAATAAGCCATTTTTTGATTTTGAAAGTAAAGTATTTTTTCAAGAAAAATGTCAATTTCTTATTTTTTACAATTTGTAATTTGGATTATTTAATAAAGTTAACTAATAAAAAATATTGAATACATAATAGGTAATGAACTCATAATTTATTGGTATTTTATGGTTATACAAATTGACGTACAGAAATTGTCTTTTAGCTTTCTGAAACAAAAATATTTACAAAAAATAACATAAATGTGCAATACTAAAAACAGAATTGTTGACTCTTCTGTATTAATAAAATTAACATACATAAATTTATGAAATAAATATTTTAACCATAACGAAGTTAGCAAGCAAGGCGCAACGCGCAAGTCTACCGTAGCGAGGGTAGCTAAGTCGTAGCGACAGTCGCTTGGCTACTACGTCACACATGGTGGGGGGTTATCAAGACAACCCAACTTATCAACGTTGATAAGTGAAATAGAATAGGACCCCAGAATACTGGAGGGTGTACACATACAACCCTGTATAATGTTACTATACACTATACTCAAACACCCAGTGTTTAGAAAAAGGCCTAAAAAGAAGCTGCGTGAAGCTGGCATGACCCAAATATGCACAATTAAAATGAAAGCTTCTATAAAACTGTGCACAAACTGTGCAGCACAATAGACACCTTGTTTTTAATTGTGCACCTCTGCTTAACCATTTAATTTACACTTTAAATGGGTTATGCTAAATTCACGCGAGCATGACCCAAGTATGCACAATTAAAATGGCAGACTCGAAATAACTGTGCACTAACTGTGCAGCACTATAGAACTCTTGTTTTTAATTGTGCACCGATCCTTAACCATTTTTTTAACACTTTAAATGGGTCATGCCAAATTCACGCGAGCATGACCCAAATATGCACAAATAAAATGAAAGCTTCTATAAAACTGTGCACAAACTGTGCAACACGAAAATCATCTTCTTTTTATTTGTGCACCTAATTTGCACCGAGACTCATCACTAAACCGGCAGACTGCACGCATTTTTCAAAACAGTACCTACACTTGTTTGTCAAAACGCTCGGTGCACTTTTTACTTCCCCGGCCTATATAATAGTGGGAAGTATTGTGATCGTGATTTTATGATAGTTCCAGATTTTGTTTGAAATTTTATATATAAGATCTTGAGCCAAAAACTTACTTCAAGTTCGTTAATGAGTTTTACACAACCAGTAGTACCAATTTTACTAATTTCACAAAAAAATGAATTCTAGTAGAAGAATAAAAAATAATAAACGATCGTCCATTTTTTTACCTCCCGCCTCATATTCTGTAAGGCAGGTATTGTGATCGGTCAAAATTTTCGAGTGTGAGATTTTAGTGGATAAACACGTTTTAGGGTCCATAGAATACGAATAAAGTATTTTCGAGATGATTCCTGTGTGTGGGCTAAGTCTAGTAGCCCTCCAACTTAAATATTTCTATAAAAATGTTAGTCCAGTTTGCGCTCGTAATTTTTTTTGCGCTGCTCTAATTTTGCCATAATTTAGAGAATAAGTTAGGCAGGGCTATGTTGACACTAGCCCTATCTTTTTGTAAATTTTAAAATTATCATAATTATTTCGATAGTCGTTCGTTTGCGCTCTATTGCGCCATTAATATAAATTTTTGCGCTTGCACATTTTATATTTTATTAATAATCAAAGTAGGAAAGGCCAACTTGACAGCGAAAAAAAGTAAGATTGTGTCATATTTTTACCTCTCGCCACTCATATCTGTAAGAGAGGTATTGTAATCATGCTAAAATTTTGATAGTGAGTTTTCAATGGATAAGCACGTTTTGAGGTCCCTAGAACACGATTTTGATAATTTCGCGATAATGTCTGTGTGTGTGTGGATGGATGAGTGGATGGATGGATGGATGGATGTTGGAGGTACGATAACTCAAATACTACTGAATAAAAAAAATTGAAATTTTGTACATAATATTCTGACACCCTAGAATAGATCTGATTAGATTTTGGTGTTGGTCGTGCAACCGGAAGTGGTAGTTTCTTGAAGATCTGAAGAGTTTTTCTGGAATATCCTCAAAATTTATGCATTCATAGGAATTTTTTTTAATAACAATGTATACTATATGATACTATCTACAATTTGTATTCAAAACGTAGTTTCTATCTAGCACCATTTTCCAATTACAAGAAGTTAAAATTCTACAAATGTGTTACAATTTTGATTTATCTGCCTACCAATGAAAACAAAAAATAAAATATTTGAGCGTTAATGTCAAATAAATTTTTGACTTTTTGACAAATTGAAATGGAAAATATGAAATGTCATTTATTTTTTATAAGGTCATAATAAACTTTAATAATATTATAAAAACTACAATTCCCGAATGCCCTTCTGCAATGGTATATTATTTGTGAGCAGGGTTGTTATGTTTAAAACAATTTGTTTTAAACAAACTGTTTTAAACATGTTTTAAACACGGCCTAATGTTTTAATGCATGTTTTAAACTATGTTTTAAATCAGGTGTTTAAAAATGATATCGAAATCCATTCACGAAGCATGACACAAACAAAACAAATTCAACTACCGACCATCGGTGACTCCTAGCTACGCAGCTAGAGCGATGTAAATCCCCGTCCTCGCACAAAAAGTAGCATTGGCGACATATTTCGATGGAAAAAATATTTATTTAAAACAGATATCCTGTTTAAAACATGTTTTAAACATGCTTTTTTGTTGTTTAAAACATGTTTTTTGTGCAGAGTTAAAAACATGTTTTAAACCAAAAAAACAGTTTTAAACAGTAAAAAACAAATGTTTTGTTTAAAATTGAAAAAAACATGTTTTTTTTTCAACCCTGTTTGTGAGTAAGTACCTTCATACACTCTAAGTAAAATAGTATAGAGTATGGCGAGAGATCATGTGTTGGCCACATCGGATTTTTTCATTCTATGTACATTGCACTCTTTTGCTTCGGAAATATATTTTTTGCGCTGCTATAATTCAGCAGTAATCAAAGTAATTAGTTAGGAAGGGCCAAATTAACGTAGCCCTCCATTTGAGCTATTTTACAGTTTTTATTATTGAATAGATAGTGCACTATTTTGCTCTATTAAAATTTCATTTTAATATGTTATTTAAATTCTAAATTGGCAGGGCTAATTTGACAACAGAAAAAAAGAAAATTTGTATAGTTCTCTTATATTGTAATTAAAACTATATACCTTGCTCTTATGCTGCTTAAAAAATGTTTTTTGCGCTACTGTAATTTAGCAGTAGTTGACATAATTTGTTTGAAAAAGCGCGCGAAATGCGTTTAAAACGAATACCTACTTATACAAATTTTAAATTATTGGGTACAAGATAAATTTAGTTACGGTATTTTTTCTCAGTTTTTGTCAGTGTCAAAGGCATGGCATGAAATTTAATTTAGGTACATAATGTTTCTCAAAAGTATCATTTATTTAAACCTTATATTAAAAATTCAGATGGTAATAATATGATATGCTTTTAATTTTATTTATTGTATGTTATTATAAATGTATGTTATTCAATGAAAGGTATGATATACGAGCCGCACGCGACTATTGTAGGTAATAATTAGATTAGAACAATCTTATAGGGCAAATCAATAGCCTGCCTTTCAGTTTCGGATATTTAGGTACCTACCTAAAATGTGCTTTTTGCATTAATTAAGTTCCCCTATGTTTCTAATTTTTTTCCTACTTTCGTAAAATAACAATTTTATTAGAATAATATTACGTACAAACTATTTTTACGATATAATTTTTGAGCCACTTACAAAGTTTTAATAAATATTAAATAATTTTTAAATCAGAAATTATTAAAAATAGAATACATCATATTTTAAATAAAAGGTAAATAAAGTTTAAATAAAATATAAATAACTTCACTTCACTTGGCGGTTACTTGAAAATTAATAATTGCAAACCAATACTTCTTTGCAGACCGTTGCTAATAGTGACAGTCCGAAAATAATTCTTTCAGACCGCTGCTTATAAAATTCTATTCCAGTAATCATAAATAATTTATTTAGATTAATTTAAATTTAAGTACTTATATAAATATTACCACTTTTAAAACAAAATTCTTTCCAAATGTCAAGTTTATTTACTTTTTTATGTATAGGTATGTTGTAATGTTTTTCTACATTCAAAATTTATGATATACAGTTGAAAAATTACAAAAAAATTTGTTGATCTGATTCTGAAAAATCAATTAATCGTAAAAACATGCTGTGTATTTTTATACTTCTGGCTTCACTCGTACTACAGGTTTAGCGTTTATCTGCAAGTCACATTATTAAACTTTAAATGTACGTCTAGCTTCGGATAACAATGAGATAATCAAATTTACCGTTTACTTCTAAATAAAGTAGGTATTCGCCTTTCGCGCGCTTTTTCAAACAAATTATTATGTCAATTACTGCTAAATTAAATTAATTAAAAGTTAGAGCTAGTGTCAACATAGCCTTGCCTAACTTATGCTCTAAATTATGGCAAAATTAGAGCAGCGCAAAAAATTATTGATGAAGCAATAATAAAGCGCAATACGAGCGCAAACTAGACTAATATTTTTTTTATAGAAATATTTAAGTGGGAGGTGAGTGAGTACAACTATATTTATATTAGTAGTTAAAAGCGTACGGTATGGCGAGCGGTCATGTGCTGGCCACATCAGATTTTTAAATAAATTATTCAAATCATTCCGAAATTGGTATCAATTTAAAGCTTTTGTAAAGATAAGTTTAATGGAAATGTAAAAAATTACGTCTATGCGGTAATGCGGTTGATAATAATTATTGATTCTCCAACAGAAAAGAATTTTAGTCGAACATCAAATACAACATTTAAACGAAATAAGACAAATCTTTGTGACTAATGTTTATTGGTAATACTATAACAGATTTTATTGTGATTTTAAACTAACTATAAGTGTTTCAAATTATTTTTGAATAAAAAACATAGTAGGTATATTTTGTGCCATATTGACAGGGTACAGAAGCAAACTTTTAAATATTTTTTTTATTATAATTTGGTTTCGGAAAGGCTTACATTTTTATTAATTCAGCACAATTTGAACAAAATTTTTAAATAAATCAAACTTTTGCAAATATAATTTTTAAACTATTTTATTTAACTTGATCTTGATCCGTCAGTCATGGGTCATATCTTACACACATACGTGTTTAAAATGTCATATAAACATAATAAAAATATATAGTTAAAATCGCGAACTATCATAAAATCACGATCACGATATTTTCTTCTATTATATAGGCCGGGGAAGTAAAAAGTGCACCGAGCGTTTTGACGAACAAGTGTAGGTACTGTTTTGAAAAATGCGTGCAGTCTGCCGGTTTAGTGATGAGTCTCGGTGCAAATTAGGTGCACAAATAAAAAGAAGATGATTTTCGTGTTGCACAGTTTGTGCACAGTTTTATAGAAGGTTTCGTTTTATTTGTGCATATTTGGGTCATGCTCGCGTGAATTTGGCATGACCCATTTAAAGTGTTAAAAAAATGGTTAAGGATCGGTGCACAATTAAAAACAAGAGTCAGAGCCTTTTTATCAAATTTTCGGGCCCTAGGCCAACAATATTTTTCGGGCCCCCCTTTCCCAAATGAAAAGCGTACATATTTTTACAATGTGCATTTATTGAAGAAAATAAATATAGAACCGGACTTATGTTTATAAGACATTATTGAATTTAATTTATGGTCTCTAAAAGTAAAAAATGAATAATATGGAAAAGAAAATATAAAATATTTAACATTAATTATCGTATTAAACCCACCAGTGTAGTAAATGATATAAAAATTATAAGTGTATTGTTTAAATATAAATATTAAAATATTACGATAAATACTGGGTTGGCCATATTCGACAAAAATTTTTTTTTTTAATCATAAAAAAACACATTTTTTGCTGTTCATTGAATTGGATTGAAGGAGATTTTTTGTTTACATCACTTTTTGAATATGATGGCCGAACAGATACCGTCAATCAGGTGCGTTTTCGGACAATGATAACCGATTTTTTGATGCCAATATTGTGCATGATAATGGTATGGATGACTTCTGGTTTCAACAAGACGGCGCCCCACCGCACACTGCTGGAGCTACAATGGATTTATTGAAGACATTGTTCCCAAACCGTTTGATGTCGAAAAATGCTTATTTTGACTGGCCACCGCGTTCACCAGGTTTAACGCCTCGAGACTTTTTTCTGTGGGGCTATTTGAAATCAAAGATTTATATCAACAAGCCACGGTCCCTAGAAGAGCTGAAGAACAACATTCGCCAGGAAATAGCCGCCATTTCGGCCGAAATGTTGACTAAAACCATGGAAAATGCTGCAAAACGGGCTCTAAACGCTGTAGACGCTCAAGGTGGCCATTTACGAGATATCATATTCAAAAAGTGATGTAAACAAATCTCCTTCAATCCAATTCAATGATTTTTAACATTTCTAGAACAATTAGTAATTCCGTGTAGCATAAAATTATAAAGGATCCGAATACACTATGTGAAAAATTTTCTAGATAAAACGGGTGTTAGTTATGCAAATGTAGTATATCTTCACAGAATTTGTTTTCATAAGCAGTAACAAAGAAGTCCGAATGAATTATAATCGGAAACATCAATCGAGCCCTGTCGGCCGGGCCCCATGTCTGAGCGGGCCCCAGGCCGTGGCCTCGTGGGCCTAGGCGGTAATAAGGCGCTGACAAGAGTTCTATAGTGCTGCACAGTTAGTGCACAGTTATTTCGAGTCTGCCAATTTAATTGTGCATACTTGGGTCATGCTCGCGTGAATTTAGCATAACCCATTTAAAGTGTAAATTAAATGGTTAAGCAGAGGTGCACAATTAAAAACAAGGTGTCTATTGTGCTGCACAGTTTGTGCACAGTTTTATAGAAGCTTTCATTTTAATTGTGCATATTTGGGTCATGCCAGCTTCACGCAGCTCTAAAAAGAAGAATAAATCAGATGTTGCAGGGGTGAGGTAGGTACGCTACTGAATTTAGATTTAACGGTTACACTAAATGAAAATTTATAAGAGCAAAAGTTTTAAGATTGAATTTAAGGATTCTAGGATTAAATTAATGAATTAAAGTATTGAATTTACATTATAAAGAGTTTATTGAATCTAAATTAATGAATTGAAGTTAATGAATTTACAATATTGAATTTACTGAACTGAATCTACGTTACTAAATTAAGTTATTGAAGTTACGTTATTGAATTTACTGAATCTAGAATAGTGAATTAAAATTAGTTTTTAGCAAAGGAAAGTACCTGTGGTCTTGAGCGGCCTGAAGTTAATGTAGAACACGAGTAAAGATGAGAGGATCGTTAAAATCCGACAAAAGTCGCTGAATACAATAATTCTTGAATTGTTGTGTTACACTATAAAATCCAGATTAAATCTGATACGCAAAAATACAAAATCAAACAGTGGTAACACAACCGATCACACTCAAAGTACTACTCATACTGCTTTTTCAATTATTCCCAAAAACTAATGTTCACAGGTAGGGGCGGGATAATTGTGGAGAGGAACTGCAACTCGCGATTCTGAAGACTTCCGACGACCGGAAATACACTTCCGTTGTCAGGGTTGCGGACTACGTGGATAACTAAATCTCCAAAAATAGAAGGAAGGAAAATGATACGTAACACATCTCTGTATTCAGTCATGGGTTAAATCTTAAAATCAATATTTGACTCTATTCTATTTATCCAATTTACTTCAAATTTTGCACACATACGTATTTGCAATGAAAATTTTATATTTTTTTCTATTTGACAAATTTGGGGGCTCACAAATATCTGATTTTTTTCAGTTCTAAATATCAATATTTAATGGATTAAAATAATATTTTATATAAAACATGTTTAATACGGCGGAGCTCGATGTCGCCGCGTCGGCCGTTCTGAATGTTATATTCAGTGTTAAATATCTACAATAAATATTGAAGATAGAGTTCCGAAAGTACAGACTTTTATTTAGAAAATTAATCGCTCTTTCAGATTCTTTTAACCGTTTTCCGATATCTCTTTTAGTTGTTGAGATAATGCCAAAAAACATTTTTCACTATATTGTTTATAACTTTTGTAATAATTTTTATACCACTTTGTAGTTTTAATGATTTATTAAAGATTTCATTTCGAATCGAATGACACCAAGATCAAAATTTTAGCACCATAACAACTGGCATTATCTATTTTCAAACACAATTAAACGCTTCAACTAGGCCGGTGACTGTTTCTTGTTCGCTCAGGAGTGGGGATGGCTGGAGGCCTGTATATTCCGAGCGCCTCGGTACTAGCCTTACTTTAACAGTTATAAGCATTTTAAAATTTTCCTAGCGTAGTTGTAATTTTACTAGCAAGATCGTCAAAAAAATTGACACTACGCTAGGAAATTTTTTGCTTATAACTCGGAAACTAAGGGATGCAGGACAAAATGGAGTGCATATTTGGATTCAGCAGGTCCTAATTAGATGTATATGATACAAACCACCCTTGAAATAAACGTAATTTTGGTAGTTTTTGGTAAAATTCATGTTCTCCTGGTACAAACTTGGTGATTTTTGTTCGATTCAAATCTGCAGTCGAGTGAGGGTGAAAATTTAAAAACACTATTACGTAAAAATTAAGGGTTGGGGAGTGATTTACGGGTCATATTCGTACTCTATGCGTTGAAATACACCAGTATGCATATTGCCACCCCTAAAAGTTAATTAGCACCGGAGATATTCAACCCTTATTTGTATCTCCGGTTCTAAGGGTCGTATCGAAAAAATCTACATTGCATTCGATAGGGGATGAAAAACTGAGCATCTTTTGTATTTAACTTTTTCCTCTACGACCCTTAGTTTAAGGGTTGATGAGGGTCGTAGAGGAAAAAATTAAATGTAAAAGATGCTCAGTTTATCATCCCCTATCGAATGCAATGTAGATTTTTTCGATACGACCCTTAGAACCGAAGATACAAATAAGGGTTGAATATCTGCGGTGCAAATTAACTTTTAGGGGTGGAAATATGCATACTGGTGTATTTCAACGCGTAGAGTACGAATATTTCTTGTTTTTAAGCCCACAAAATATTTACATTAATCTAATCTTATGTAATTTAACTCAAGGAATCCAATGGTGCCAAGATCAGCCCTATATCTTGTACTGTTCAGAAGTTACAAGAAAGGGCTCTCATAATTAAGCCCACAAAATATTTTTATTTATCTAGTCTTATGTAATTTAACTCAGGGAGTCCAATGGTGCCAAGAAGTTTCACTTATTATTAACTCTGCGAGAAACAGATTTATAGTTAAATTAACATAGTTTTTGACTACGCAGAGTACGATATTTTCTCATAACTTAAATTACCTACATTTATAAATAAGAATTTGCGTTTATGATCTAATATTTAACCGTTAACGTTAACCAACATTAACAAACAACACTTAATATTATTATGTACACTTACATATTAATGCCACAATAAACACAAAAACACGCTATTTTTTCTCTTCATTTTATAAATTTTTTATAACAAGTAATATTGTCTCCATAACTCTATGTTTGATACTAACAAAACTTATGATTATAAATACGGTTCACTCTTTCTGGTTCTTCCAATGTCAAGTAATGGTAGTGGAACTAACTCCGCCCATATCAATACCAGTTTTGTTATAAACACATAATACAGTTATATAATTAGCGCCAAATTAAGATAGAAAACTTGTTGCTCTCTCTCTCAAACATAACCTCCTCCAAAAATATCAATTAATGTTTGTCAAAATATTTGTAAGCTGTTAAGGCCCGAATGTAGCTGTCTGCGAGAAAAGGATAGATTTATACAGATCTAGTGTGTCGAACAAAGGCAGAAATAAGAAACGCGCTCTCGTAGAGAGATCAAAATTGGTATTAAATTTTAACGTATCATCACAAACAAGGGTTCATTTGAAAGATAAAAGTTCAATCTACATCCGTCTAGTGTTGAAATTTGCAATTTTTGTTGATATACTGAGTAACAGTTTTGTGAAATTAGGCAAGATATGACAAGTTTATGGCATTGTAAAATTGAAACAAAAAATAAAACTAAAATTTCAACACTAAGCGGGTGCGGAGTTCATCTATATTTTTAAAAGAAAAAAAAATTAAATCGATCCGACTAAACTTAGTCTCAATTTCATTTCCTATGCAAAAAAAGCATGTTTTTGCTGCGCGCAACTTCACTACATTAGGCTCTTAAAACGTAGCAATTAGGTTCCAGAATAATTGAATAATGGCACGAAAGCACGATTGTAATCGGTTGTGGTTTAGGTATAATATAGGAATACGAAAATGTATGGAAAGCCATTTTACTTTTTAATGTGAGTAACGTTTTTTTCTTAATATAAATTCACATATCCGTAATTCAATTTAAGATATCAGAAATTCAATTTCAGATATCACAAATTGAATTTTTGATATCTTAAAATAAATTATAGATATCTTAAATTCGTCGAATTCATGATATCAATAATTCATTTAGTGATATCAATAATTTATTTAATGATATCAATAATTCATTTAGTGATATCAATAATTCATTTTCAGATATCAATAATTCTATTTAAGATATCTTAAATTCAATTTGTGATATCTCGAATTCAATTTCACATATCATAAATTGAATTACGGATATGTAATTAAGGATATGTACATATCCATAATTCAGTTTATATTGTTTCGTAGGTTATTTTAGAATGTTACTAGACCAATTATGGATATCACTAACTGAATTACTGATATCACTAACTGAATTAAGGATATCACTAAACGATTTACGGATATCACTAAACGAATTAGTGATATCACTAAATGAATTAAGGATATCACTAAACGAATTATGAATATCGCTAAATGAATTAAGGATATCTCTAAATAAATTATGGATATGTAAAACGTGTGGAAAATTGAACTAAACAAAATTAAATTAATGATATCTGCAATTTAATTTCAGATATCTCAAATTGTATTTAAGATATCAAAAATACAATTACAGATATCAATAATTGAATTTAAGATATCTTTTATCCAAGAAATTTCAGATATCTAAAATTAAATTTTTGATATCTGTAATTTAATTTTTGATATCCTAAATACAATTTGAGATATCTGAAATTAAATTGCAGATATCATTAATTTAATTTTGTTTAGTTCAATTTTCCACACATTTTACATATCCATAATTTATTTAGAGATATCATTAATTCATTTAGTGATATCCATAATTCGTTTAGTGATATCCTTAATTCATTTAGTGATATCACTAATTCGTTTAGTGATATCCGTAAATCGTTTAGTGATATCCTTAATTCAGTTAGTGATATCCGTAATTCAGTTAGTGATATCCATAATTGGTCTAGTAACATTCTAAAATAACCTACGAAACAATATAAACTGAATTATGGATATGTACATATCCTTAATTACATATCCGTAATTCAATTTATGATATGTGAAATTGAATTCCAGATATCACAAATTGAATTTAAGATATCATAAATAGAATTATTGATATCTGAAAATGAATTATTGATATCACTAAATTAATTATTGATATCACTAAATAAATTATTGATATCACTAAATGAATTATTGATATCATGAATTCGACAAATTTAAGATATCTATAATTTATTTTAAGATATCAAAAATTCAATTTGTGATATCTGAAATTGAATTTCTGATATCTTAAATTGAATTACGGATATGTGAATTTATATTAAGAAAAAAACGTTACTCACATTAAAAAGTAAAATGGCTTTCCATAAAAATGTTAAATAGTGTTGTGCAGTGACGGCGTCAGGAGGGGGCCTGGGTGGGCTCGAGCTCACCCTAAAAATTCTTGGCCCACCCGCTCAATTTCCAATAATAAAATTATACTAAATAAAGTTTATATTGCCATCCGAGAAAATCAAATTTCATTTTTTTAAATATTAATGCTTTACAATGTAATAACCATTTTTTACAACTATAACAAAAAGTACAATGTTATGTTCTTTATTACAAATAGCAGCAGCTCGGCAGCCATACCTTTCATAATTTCCGTATTTACGTACTGAACAATAGCGCAATGGAATAGTTATTTACGAACCAAATAATGCGGGAAGATTTTTATCCCACATGAGCGGTTTCTTGAAACACGTGCGAAGCGAGGGTTTCATTTACGCGAATGCTGGGATGGTGTTTTCCCGCAAGAGGTCTGTACAATGTTGTTTGTAACGAATAAAGCTATAATTAAATACATTTAAGTTGTAGTCTGATCATTAAATTTGAGGTTACGATGTTTTTACTTCCTTGTACAGAGTAAAAAGGAAGTATTGTAATCGCGAAAAATTTCGGTTTTCAGATTTTGATGGAAATATCCGTTTTGACCTTTTCTGAATCCATTATGACTAGTTTCGTCGTGACGTCTGTACGTACGGACGGACGGACGGACGTATGTGTGTCGCATAACTCAAATACAGTTAGACGTAGAAAGTTGAAATTTTTGTATTTAGGACTGTTATAGCATCTAGTTGTGCACCTTCTATTTTTGGTTTCAATCTACAAACCGGAAGTAGTACTTTTTTCAAATATTTAATTTAAGACAATTTTTTTTATTTTAAATGAAAGATTATGTGATTATTACCTACAATCGGTATTTTATAAATATTTTTGTATCTGGTATCATTTAAGAATAATTAAAGTATATATTTATAATTTATAGTATTTCGGTATCTTGTAGTCCATGATCGATTAACGTTTATTACTACGTAAAATTTAAATGATTATGACATGACAATGACAATAGTAAAATATGCTTTATATCTTCTTCTGCAGTTTAAATAAAATGACTAAAATATATTTGTGAGTATAGTAGCAGTAGTAGTAGTACCTATATATTAATATATTTGTATAATAAGTTAAAAGAATAAAGTATGTATGGCGGGAGGTCTTGTGGTGGCCACGTCAGATTTTTTATATTATTCTACATTTTAGTTATTAAGAAAAGTATGAACAGTTTAATAGGCGTACAAGGAAGTCATGTGGTGCCCACGTCAGATTTTTGCTACTTACTACTACCGACAAATGGCGCGCTAGTCGCACATATTTATTTCAAAATTTGTATACATGTTGGTGGAGGTGAAATGCGAACATAGGGAACATACATGACAATCGAACTTTCGTGCCAGGTATCTTGATATATTTTGTAGTACTGTCACAAAACGAAGTAATGTAAATTTGTGTGGCAAAAAGAGTAATCAATAACAGAAATAATAATAAAATCTAAAACTGCATGTAAACTTTCTCGTTCTGCTCGTACACATACATTATTATGCAAAGAAAATATTTTAATGAAAATAAAAATTTCAATAACATGACATCTACTTTGACATTGACAGTACTTATTCCACGTATATCAAGATGCCTAGCATGATAACTCCATTGTCATAAATTTGCCTATGTTCGCATTTCACCTCCACCAACCTGTATATCGATAGTGTTATGGCTTTTAAAAATCGTGGGAAGTAAGATGCATTCATTAAAATAAATTTTGTTATTTTGAAGATGCTTTTATTGTAGAATGACCAAGAAAGCCAGTGTTCTTTGCATTTTTCCTGATTGACTACACTGGGAAATTGACATTGAATATTTTGAGCTCGCGCCGTCCCTGTTGTTGTGACTGATACAGATCACCGATCTATAGGTACTTCTTTTTTTTTTTAAGAAGATAGCACTGTAAACTTTGCTACCCTATTATTGGCTAATCGTGAAACTAATTAACATAACATAAACAAATTATCGCAAATGTCGTGAACTGCTGTCAGTTGTCGAGCATTTGAGTAAAATTATTGTTCATTATACGCCAAGACAACATCCCATCATGGCGCGTGACGCGACATCTAGCGGAATCGCCGCTAAGTTATTCCGTTGTAATTTCGAATTCGTAGCATGGGCTTTAGCCGGAAACTTGTCATTTTTCACGTTTCCGAGTGTTTGTTGTGGCCCGAAGGCGGAGTGACTGAAATCATTTACCCTGATTATCGCGAATTGCGCGGTTCTGTTTTGAAAGAAACACCTGGTGGTTTGAGTAACCAGAAACTACAATATTAGGACGGAATGTAAAATTGGATACATGCTAAAAATGCGTTTTTTTTGATGGTTTTTTATGCTGCAATATGACCTAAAAAACAAAATTAGAGCGCGGAAGAGTATTTTTAACAAGATATTTGGATTAAATTGAAGTTTTTGTAGGTTAACCTCAAACTAACTACAAATTAAGCAAAAATACAATAAAATCAGTATAAATTCTTGTATTAATGAAAAATGTATTTATTTATTGACATCTCCGTTACATAAATGTATAACAACGGTAAGTCAAACGTTTAATCAGTAAATTTTCAGTATAACCAGTGTTGAAACTAACCACACATTTCACCTTAAAAACTTTAAAAATCGCAATAAATCCTTGCTTCCGCGGCCTAATTATTTTAGGTCAGAGAATATTACTGAACCGATAAATACCAAGAAAACTGAAATTTAAGCATGTAACCTATTCTACAGTTTAGCCCAATCCATTTTTTCTTCCGTTATTTTTCCCACTCACGAGCAAGAAATGAATAAAATGACAGCTCCGGGTTTCTTTCGGCACTATTCTTGCACCCCACAACACTGCACATGTGCCGAGCGTAAGGTTTCTTACTCATTTTTGGATAAATAATTAAATTCCGGTCTCAGCCGTTCAACGTGACAGCTGTTTACCACAGACGTTTTTACACTGGAATCCGCTAGGTGTCGCCACGGGCGATGTTGTCTTGGCGTATATACGTACAAAATGTAAAACAAGTATTCAAATTACTGTCTTCTTAAAAAAATGAATTATAGATCATTGTATATTTTACTAAATGAGGTGGGTATAACCCTCACCCCCAATGAACGTATATTTTATAAATCTCAAGTCAAAAATAAAATATTATTGTCATTTTTACCTCTCGCCTAGAGAGGTATAGGGATCGTGAAAAAATTCGATGTCGAGATTTTTGTCAATAAGCACGTTTTAGCACCTTTAGAACCTATTTTGACTATTTTCACGATGATGTCTGTGTGTGTGTGTGTGTGTGTGTCTGTATGTGCGCCTACTATAGTCTTTCGTTCTGATTCATTATCTCAAATTCTACTGAACATAAAATTCTAATATTTTGCAATATACATTTATATATTTTAATGAAGAGCTGATAAGATTTTGGTAAAAATCTGTCAACCGGAAATGGTATTTTCTTGAAGAATTTTAACATTTTTTGCAAAAAATATAGGAAATACTGCGATAGTTACAATTTGTCATTCGACATTTGAAAGAACAAATTATCTTTTACAATATCTATTTAACATCGTTTCTATATCTCTTACCAATAAAGGAAAATTAATTTTCAAAAATTTGTAATTTTACCTACCACGATTTGTATATCATAATAGGAAAAAAATTAAAAACAAAAATGAATATGTCAATGTGACAGATGAACAGACGTATACACATTTTCTGAAATGTTTGTGGCACCATTTTAAAAGAAATGTAAATATTATTAACAACTGAACATAATGTAATAAGGTAATAATAAAGTTAAATTTTTATCTATAAATTAATTTAAAACTAAGAACTATAAAATTATTTTCAAAAAGTTTGTAAATTTATTGCAAAATTATAATTTAAGAAAGCCTAACTAAAATCAAATTCACATAAATTACAGTTTTAAGGCGAGAGGTCGTGTGCTGGCCACAACAGATTTTTATTAGGCAGGTACCGTGTAAAATCATGAATTGGCTTCAATGTGGCATCAATATTGACGTAACTCGTAGATAGTTTTTAATATTTTAATACGACTATTACTTATATATTGGCATGTATAATTTCCATCGTTGAACTCTCGTTTAGCATAGGCGCAACTAGGGGAGATCTAGAGACGCTTAGTCCCCAAAATAAAATTTGTCCAAAATACAAAATTTCAAACACCTACTGCTAGATTTAACGCGGTTCAAAGTAAATGTTATCGTAATTAAATTTGTTTCCACTTATAATCTCACAGCATTAATTCTTTCCGGAAATATTTTTGTATGTCTTAATCAATGAATTAATGAACGAGTGCAGATACGGTAAGATTTTCATACTGACACCACCGCTCTATTTTTGATTTCTATTTACAATAGAAATCTGAAATATTTACTGGTTGCGTTTACGCGGCTTTAGATATAAATAATAGAAACAAGTTATGTAGGTAACAGCCCTTTTTAGGTCTATGGTTAAGCTAGCCCTGGTAAAAATGCGTCCCATACCTAACGAATTTACTAGACTAATTTTATCAATTAATGTGTGGATTCGGATTTTTCAATGAGTACATCGTAATAGAATCGTTTAATGCAATAGATTTAGTTGATTTATGCCAACAAATAAATATTTGAGATACTACAACATAAACTAAATTACCTATCTAATTCTATGAAACAAAAAAACAAAATACCATTTTGTAATCAAACGAAAATTTATTGAATACAAAAATTTACACAACAAGCACAATGGTATGACTACTGGTAATATTTGGGTTCTAATCCCAGGGCGAAAAGATTTGCGACGAAAACTGTTGATTTAGGTATAATTTCTATTACCCCCGGAATATTTTTGTTGACGTTGAGCACGAAGAAATTTCGGTTATACAACCCCAAAACTTTTCCAGTCTGTGACCAATAAATATTGTCAATTTTAGTTGAACCAAAAGGAGATTTGGACGCATGTAAATACGAAATTTTGTAAATATTTTTTGTTTTACTGCTTTCCGGCGAATTTGGCTTCGGACATAGATACGCGATGTACGACCAGAACTGCAATTTTGTACCATTTAAGGTAGTAAATCCATGGGTAGTGACAACCCAAAATATGACTTAAATTAATATACAGCATTCATTACAAGTCGTAGAATTTGAATAAAAATTAAAATTTATAGGTAACCGTTGAAATAACGAAGATAATTGAATTTAAAGTTGACACAAAAACGCGCTAAAATACATTGCGTATATGGAGGTTACCAGTAGATTTTCTAAACGATTAGAAAATTTTATATCATAACAACCCAACACATATTTGGAAAACGAATATGTTATTCTTTGATATTTGAGGTATTTATTAGAAAAATAAAAAATATGAGTCTCCGCAATAATGGTTAAGAAATCGCATGCAAAAGGTTCCAGTCTCAAGAAAAA
Organism: Agonum fuliginosum; assembly: GCA_947534325.1. Lineage (NCBI taxonomy): Eukaryota > Metazoa > Arthropoda > Insecta > Coleoptera > Carabidae > Agonum > Agonum fuliginosum. The sequence goes on along the minus strand of OX384033.1, from coordinate 30,257,463 downwards.
TTATGTTTTTGACGTACTACTACTGCATTTCAGTGTAAACTTAAGTTTCAATTATATTTTTTATTTAATTGGATACCTATGATTTGTAATTTACATCCAAATCTACGATTTTTAATGATTTATTTCTGATTATTTGACTGCTTCGGCCTCATCTCACACCGAAATCACGCACGCTTATGACCGACGGATTTTCTACCTTAAACTAAAAAAACTAAAAAAAAATATTTTATTAATTTGTTTGCAAGTACGGTGATAGAAGTACCGACCTCATTGTACTGCTTGTGAATTATCAAAAGGGTATATGAAAAATATGTTTTGATTATATTTAAAATAATAATATTTATAATTATGTCGTTTTTAAATACTATCGATGTATTTCGTTGTTTTATAAAATTACCATGGTAATTCAATAATGAGTATGTTTATTATTTTTAACAAAGAGGTTTTGGCTGACTGTTACTTTGTAACCCCCTTCACACCGTCGAAAAGGGTAAATTTTGGGATCTGACACACGATAGTGGTGTATCGTGTATCGACTATGAATGAACCCGTTAAGATTTAATAATTTTGGTCCGCGCGCTTTTCAGCGTTCATAGTCATTAAGTTTATTTAAGTTCCAGTTTATTTTCGTTAAGTTTAGTTATATTGTGTATATATTGTCATAATTTGTGAATAAATATTTTAACTAAACACATACACAACACACGCATTTCGCGCCATATTATTATTGCATGGGCATACATCCGATACCTACTATGATATTTTATTTCAATTTTATATGGGAAATTTCAATTTGTATTTATTTCCGCTAAAAAAAATTTAAGTAAAGTTAACTTTATCTAGTAACTAATTTGTGCAATAAAAACGTGACAACACAATGAAAGGAAAGTAAAAATCAGAATCGTGAAAAATTCTTTGTCTAGATCTTTATCAATACCTATGCAAATTGCGCTTTCCACAATTTTTGTTGTTTTTCTATATGTTAATCTATACATTAAAATAATAGACCCGTATTTTTTCTTTTTACCAAAAAGTTGCTAATAAGCCAGAAAAAAATTAATTAAGTTTAAAAAAATAGGAGCCGCGAAAAACGATGCCGTGTGTGACGGTGTGACGTCACCGGCCCTGAGAACATACGTTCACCGAATTCGATACGTAGATCTTACCCTCGATCTTATCTTATTTCAACACAGGTCCGTCGTCCATTCCGTAGTCAAAACCACAAAAAACGATCTTACACGAACAAATCTACTCACGGTTTGGTTTTAATGTTCGCGGACAGTAGCAAAAATTGTGAACTTTCTACTGGACACCTACTTATTTTAAAAATGTTAAAAATTAAATAAAGACAAGAAGCCGTATGCTGGGACATTGATAATTTTTTATGTGTTCTTCAGGGACAGCAGACTTAGATTAAATGGAAACCCCGTACACTTTTGTCGGCATTTGCCGCTTTGTACCACGAAAACGAAATAAAGTTCGACGGCATATTAGAGCACTGCACGGGCCGTAATTATGGAGCCCGGCCCGCCCGAAGCCCGACTATTATTATTATTTTAAAATAAAAACAAAGCCCGGTCCTACCCGGCCCGAGATTTTTAAAGGCCCGGCCCTGTCCGGCCCATGGTTTTTCAAAGCCCGGCCCTGCCCGGTCCATGATTTTTTGAAGCTCGGCCCGGCCCGGCTCGGCTCAGCCCTGTCGGCCCATGATTTTTTGAAGCCCGGCCCGGCCCGGCCCGACTTGGCTCGGTCTAACTAAACCTCTAAAATTTAGTTTGTGTACGTGTTATCGTGTTACATATCATACATTATTTTTAGTATAATGCTCTCCAAATTTGTTTCGTAACTGTAGGAAATTATTGTAATATTATAACTTAGAAATAAGATTTTAATTTAAAAAGCTCGGCTCGGCCTATGCTCGCAGCATAAAAGACCCAGCTCGGTTCAAGCCCGTAGCATATCGGGCCCGGTTCGGTTCAAGCCCGTAGCATAACAAGCCCGGCTCGGCCCAAGCCCGTACCATAACAGGCCCGGCTCGGCCCAAGCCCGTACCATAACAGGCCCGACTCGGCCCAAGCCCGGAGCATAACAGGCCCGGCTCGGCCCAAGCCCGTAGCATAACAGGCCCGGCTCGGCCCAAGCCCGTAGCATAACAGGCCCGGCTCGGCCCAAGCCCGTTATAGTACAATAAATAATAAGACCGGTTAGGCCCAAGCCCGTGATATGGTAGGCCCGGCTAGGCCCGAAGCCCACTATACTTAAAAGAAACAAAGCCCGGGACTCGTCATGTCCCTGGATGTAGGGCGGCATATGCCGCTTTGTCCGCGAACGTGTTAATGCATTTTAATGCACGTTTCAATAGAGTTACATTTTCATTTCGATAAACAGGTAATAAATATATCAAAATTAACAATTATTATAACTTTTCTATAATAATGCTGAAAATTGATATCCAATAAAAGTATTTCTTTAAAAGCCCTAGGCTTGGAAACTTCCATTGTACTATCCTTATATGTACCGGTTTTACTTATTTAACGAGAATTAAAAGTTCACAGAATAAGTAGACAATAAAAACATAGTGTAAAAAGTACAACTTCAGAAAGAGCATAGAGCTGACTAAATTTTTTTAATGGAAATCTGTAAATAGAAAAAAAATTTAGTTTTACTTTACTTAGCGCTTAAATTAACTTTTATTGTAATAAGTAGTTTAGAATTTAAAACAAAGTCTTGTTGATAAAAAACAATTATTATAATTAAATTTGTAAACAATTCATAATTGTGTCTTTACGGATACTCTGGATCTGGACAAATTAATGACTTAATTAGGAGAAATAGTTTATTTAATTATGTTTTGTTTTGTTACATTATTTTAATTCGCTATTTCATTTAAGAATAATCATTATTTAATATTTCACTTACGAAATCCATATTTTTGGAGAATTTAGCAAAATCAGTCATTCTCTGACAATGAAACCAGACGGTTGTTAATATCGTTGTAGTTGTAAATATAATATTATATGTAGTATATTTCATAATGAGCGAGAAAAGTGAATGATATCGTGTGAGTGAGAATATTTACGCACGGGACTTGCTGAGTTCGGAAATCTCACGAACTTTCGATAAACACTTTTCCGCGAGTCATGTACGACCCACGACCATACATATTAAACATTTTATTCATGAATATATTTTGATGTCAACTGTCACTGTCATAATTATAATTTTACGAACAAATAACAAGAATATAAATTATATTTAAATTTTTAAATTATGCAGTAAAAGTACTACATTAATTTATGTGGATAATGCCGTGTTTGTCCATTTTAATGGAATAATGCAATTTGTTACGAAATACTTCATGACTGCATGACAGGAAAAAATTATCAAATGTCAAAAAGACACATACGACACGCCTACTAAAAGGTGAAACAAAAAATGAAACAAATCGAACGAGATGAACGATTGTGCGTCATATTGTTTACTTTCGGAGGTAGGTAACTGTATGGAAACTGTAAATTTCGTATATGGTCGTGGAAAAACGTATTTTCTTGATATCTGACGAAGTTTTACACAGATTTTTGTTGTAAGTGTCTAAATTAAAATCATACATCCGAAAGTCGTTGCTCGTCTGTGCGCAGTTAGGTTACTGAAATGTCAATATAATTTTTTTAATTCTTGGTAAAATTACAAATTTTACTTGTAAACAGATATATTTTTTTAAAGTAGGTACATAACGTAATTATAAAAAATAAACTACAATTACCTTATTGATATATTTACAGTGCTTTTTTTAAATCTAGCAATACGTAGAACATTAAAAATATTTTACATACCTACCGATTGTACATTTTATTATATTTTCATCATTACACAACATAATAGGTAGGTACAAAGATATAGGTAGGTCCTTCAAATACATTATCACAGAAAAAATTGTAGAAAATTATAAAACAATTGTCTATTTCTGCACTACAAATTGGGACAGACACAAATTGTTTTAATTTTTTACCTCTCGCATAGAGAGGTATAGGGATCGTGAAAAAATTCGATGTCGAGATTTTTGTCAATTAGCACGTTTTAGCACCTTTAGAACCTATTTTGACTATTTTCACGATGATGTCTGTGTGTGTGTCTGTGTGTGTGTCTGTGTGTGTGTATGAAAGTCTGTATGTACGCCTACTATAGCCTTTCGTCCCGGTTCATTATCTCAAATTCTACTGAACATAAAATTATAATATTTTGCATTATACATTTATATATGTTAATGAAGAGCTGAAAAGATTTTGGTAAAAATCCACCAACCGGGAATGGTACTTTTCTTGTAGCACTATAACATTTTTTGCAAAAATTGTATAAAATAATGCGATTGTTACAATTTGACATACCACACATGAAAGAAGAAATTACATTGTATAATATTTAATCTTACTTGTTTCTATATCTTTAACCAATAAAGAAATATAATTTTTTTAAATATATAATTTTACCTACCACGATTTGTGAATCCCGAAAAAGAAATAAAATTTAAAACAAAAATAAAATTGTCAATGTGACAGATAAACAGATGTCTGTGGCAAGGAGCTTTCTCTGTGGTGTAGGGCATGTGTAGAGTGTGGTGTAGAATTTTGAAATGTTGGATATAGTATAGATATTAACTGGACATAGTATTATGTAAATATGGTATTTATAAAATAAAATTATATATTAAACTAAGAGCTGATTAGATTTGTGAAATATATAATTTATTACCTAATTAAAGCTTAATATTTGGTTAAATACGAGGTTAAATAATAATACTTCAATGTCAAGGCGAGAGGTATTGTAACGGCCACGTCAGATTTTTTTTATAAATGTTATAGTTTTTAAAACAATTATATAAAAATTGATAAATATTCTATTTACCTATACAACAGTTGAAATAATTTACTCTACAAAATTTTAAAAACAATATTGTATTAAAATTTCGAAAGTGATTTTTCTGTGTGAGTTCTTGTGAAAAAAAAACATATTTATCTAGGTAGGTACCTACATATGTCAGTGGCGGTGCGTCAGATGAGGCAGGTGAGGCTGAGCCTCACAGCGTAAAATCGTAATTTTAAATTTTTTATTTTTATTATAATTTTATTTATCTAATTTATTTTTTATTATAAATCGACTACATATTTATTTAAAAACAATTATTGTTGCACAATAATGCAAAAAAAGTATTTAAATAGTGTTATTTTCGCGCGAATCATAAATAATGTGTACAATGAGGCTGCTGCTGCAACGGTTGGTTTCATTCATCGTCAGTGCGAGCGAGCAGCGGAGTGACGTGTGTGTATTCTCGTATGTTCATGCGGTGGAGAGGCCTTGAGAGAGGCTAGGGAAATATCGTCTGTCTTCGCGCAAGGCACACACATAAGCTGTGCAGTGTGCACAGCCTCGCATAGTCTAGCTAGCGCACACAACTAAATACACGTGAAGAAACAAAGTTTATTTTTACTTTATTGTTGATTGCTTGTCTTATTTATTGTTGTGAATGCTATTTTATAATTAGTTATGTTTTGAAACTAATAGTTTCTAATAAATATTATGAATAACCAATAAGAATAAATGTAAAATCTAACAAATAGAACTTGTAATAGTTTTATCAATATTTAAATAATAAACAATGACATCATTCAACTACTATTCAACATTTCTATATTATGAACAAATAAATAAAATTATATCAATTAAATATTTATTATAAATATTTAATATATGGACAGAATAAGAATCATAATAAGTAATCAAGAACAGATAAAATTTGAATGTTGTTTTGCCGAGAGCCGCAGAACGCTAGTCGCGTGTTGTTGAATGTTTTTTTCTATTCTATTTTGTTACCTAGGTACTTTATTTAAATATGTATGTACTCTTTGTGGACGTACTAAATATACTCTTGTGCGTTAGAGAAAACAAAATTTAAAAAATATTATCTGCTGTTTTTACGATTATAGCGTTTTATCTTGACTCACAAAAAAATTATTTATTTAAGTAATGAAATAAAGTTCGATTGTTTTATTAATTTTATGCGTAAAAAATTGATTTTAGAACGTTTCATTGAAATTATGATACAAAGTATTTAAAGGCGTTTAAAGCATTTGACCTTGAACCAAAAAAAAATTCGCCTGCGGCGCATTTTTTTTTAGCCTCACCTAACTTAGGAGTCACGCACCGCCACTGATATAAGTAGGTATACATGTAAATTTAAAACATGATATTTTCCTATTTTCCAAACTTCATAATCTTGTTAAACAATCACTTCAAGCTTAAGAAGCTTGTTCGAAATTAACAATACAAAATATCACATGTTGCAATCTATAGAAAAAATACAAAAGTTTCCATGAGAAGTTTCGTTAGTTACGCTAAATTCGGCTTATTTTGTTTTTGTTTTTATCTATACCTACATTTTTTTTAAAATACTGTATTATAACATAGAAGTCCAAGAACTAGCGGTCAAATTAGTGTGGAAATTATTTTATTAGTCGTGAAATTGAAGGGTTTGGGTGTTTAATATCTGCTGAAGATGGACTGTCCGATCTGCCAGTCCTGCCACTTAGGACTGGCAGACTGGACATTCCATCTTCAGTAGATATGCAAGATCCAAACCCTTCAATTTCACGACTAATAAAATGTCCACACTAATTTGACCGCTAGCTCTTAGTCTCTAGGTATAGGTACCGGTGCAACATGCATTAACTCTTACTAGAGACCAATTTTTAAAAATGTGGTTATTATGAGATAAAAAGGTAAATAATATATGATAATTTTACTTGAACACCCGATAAGTGACAATAATTCATGACATACATTTGTGCCAATTTGTTTTTGCTATGTGATAGGTATCAGACTTCTTAAAAAGAATAAAGTACCTAAAGTATTAATAGTTGTAAAATGAATTGTTTATTATTTTGTTCGATATCTAACATAATGCTTTAATTGTTGGCATTCTAATCTTGTGTCATTTTATCTCTCAATAGTATTGTTAACAGTAGATATAGTATTCACTTTAGAATGGTTTTTCTTATTTATGAACATTGATTTTAACTGTGTCAGCCATAAATTTCGATTATTCGGATTTAAAATCACATAGAATATGAATAATGCAAAACCTTGCAATGATGCAGTTGTTGTGAAAAAATATAAACATTCGATAGATGGAAAAATGACAGTTATTATACCTGTTATCCATGTTAATCCCAAAAGGAAGAAAAGAAAAACAGCTTGTTTGATTAGAAGAATTAAGTGTCTCCTTGTACTTACTGTGCTTTGAATTCTTGACCTGCATATGTTGAAAATTATTAAGAAAAAGAAAATCCAATTTACGAAAACAGCTATAAACACAGGTAAAAGTAAAGTGTAATACAAGAATATTCCCTGAGGATAACATAGACCTGTTTGTTCCGAAATATACGTATAAACATTCATGCAATGAAGTATTACAAAAATAAAAACTGGAATTAAAGGTAAAAGCCAGCCTCCTAGACATGCTTTTAACAATAGATGAGTCGTTTGGGGACCCGTAATTCGAATAAATTTCATATATTGGAGTATTGTCATTATAACTAACCAAGAAAAACCGCACAAAACCAGATAATGCAAGAGAGATCCAGAAATTAAACATAATATCTCAGATGTGTTCGTATTTAAATAAAATACTATAATTTGCAACAAAATACAAATAGAAATATTTATTTTTAGTTTTGTAAGAACTTTCTGCCGCCATGTTTTAAACAAAGCAGCTGTGAGAAAAATTCCAAAAATTCCTAAAACTGTTGCACCACATCCTATTGTTGTCAATATTTTTAAATTATAGTTTTCTTTGACTGTAAATGTCTGATTGCCTAGAAGCAAAGCAAAGTTTGTTAAATGTTTAAAATAACAGATTTGTAAATTCCTGTCGGATATTATTTCGGTATCTAAATTACTTTCCGGTTGCCATTTGGCTATTTGATTCGGCTGCCAATCCCAATAGGCACATTCTCGTTTCTTATTTTCATCTGAGTTCAATTTTGTAATAATCGGAAGAGGATAATATAGATAATTGTCATAACCTGTTATATAAACAGTGTACACTTTGTTATTATTTGTTTTTTCGACAAATAATGAATCATTTTGGTAAAAACTTATAGAAATTCTAACATCTTGGTTTTCAGATTTATTTTTTATGTCATTCAGCAAAATTTCAGGTACATATATGGCTGTTTCTAAATTATCTATTGATGTTATTTCTTCAATAGTCATATTTGCAGTTAAATAATGCACGGTATAATCAGAAAATGGTGGATCAGAAAAACCAATAGGTTTAATTATAGCTAATCCAGTTATATTATTTTTCAGCGGATCAGAAATAAAGTACAAAAAGTTTTGCTGTATAATTAGATTTACTCCAGATTTATTCAAATTATTTTTTGTCATTTTTGGTAGAAATGTTTCTAGTGCAGCTACGATATAATTAAACGGGTTATTTTCTTGATATAAGTTTCTAAACGTATTAGATTTAGTTGCCACTAAATTACTTATAAGAAAACTAGCATATTTTGCAAGAGATTTTGAGTCTGCTATTAAATTAACTTGAGTTATATTTTGAAAAATTTGGCTGATAATATGAATATCTACTGGTTTAAGATCAGCATTTGATGTTACTTTAGATAATTGTTTCATTATTTTATTTGGGTATAGATTAAACCGTTTGTTATATAGCTTACATAAAATGGATGTATATTCAGAATAACTATGTTTTTTAAATGTAATTTGATCCCATTTTCCTCCATCTATATAATTGCCTCCACATTTTCTGTAAAAAGAAATATTGTTTTCGTCAGTACAACTTTTTTCTGCAGTTTGGCTAATTTCTGTAAATTCCCAGTTTATTATTTTGTTTATATTTGTTGATTCTGGTAAACATCCTGTGCAACTTTTTATGGATTGCAAATCTATAGATACTTTAAAAGTTTGTATATTAGATGAAATATTATAATCTGTTATAATTTCAGAATTTTGTACTAATATTTCTTTCAAATTTTTATTCAAATCTTCTAGTAATTTCTTAACAAAATTATACTCTTTTGTTACATTTCTGATATTGTTGTTTGTCTCCAAATGAAATAATATTTCAATATCACCACTGTTATTTATGTTTATTATTTTTATTGCTTTATAATTGAACACATTATTTGGCAACGAAGTTTTGGAAACACATTGATGATGACGTAAAAGTATATGAGATATTTTAGTATAATAATCACTCAAATGCGGATCACACAAAATATTTTGACAGATTCCTTCTATTTTCAATTTAAACGCATATGCTTGATTTTGGCCATTATTTAAATGTATTTTTTCGGTTTCTATTTGCTGTGCTTTTGGAAGACTCAATGCATTTAAATAAAAATAATTAGAAGAAGAGATTGTATCTACGTACGCTATTTTTCTCACATCCAATTTTTCTAATTTATTCTTCACTAATGTAAAGTTGTTATGAACAGGTAGATCAACAAATACAGCATTATTTATATTTAAGTCATCTAAACCGACTGTTCTTAGAACTACTGAAGAGACTTTTTGTAAAGAATATGCGGTAAAAATGATTTTTGAATTATCTATATTAGGTTTTAAACTAAGCTCGGTTTTGTATTCTGTATGATCTATTTGACAAACGGAACATTTAATATTGTCATTAACTAATTTCCAACCATTTTTTGTTATAACAACTATTGAATTATCAAAATCAGTAGATGGTAACCAGTCAGTATGATTGATGACTTTATTGGATGATATCCAAATAAATGTTTCTTTAATTTTTCTAATACCAATTTTACAAGTACGATTTCGGACTAGGTTTTTAATAACGAAATTGTCTTCTTTTGTTTTTGGTTCAGCCAAAGTTTGGCAGCTTTTTTCTATGTAATATGCATTGTTATTATCAGTTGAATAATAAAAATGTTTTCCTTTTACGTAATATCTACTTTCTGGTTTATAAACATGAACTGATCTATAATTTTTATTACAATTTTCTGGTTTTACTTCGAAAACTGTTTCCGTGTTTTTCTTGCGAGTTATTTCTTTTAGATCCATAACCATGCAATCGTGTTCTACAGAATCTGGTTTAAATTTCTTCTTAGCAATATATTTTGTTTGGTAAAGGTTGAATTTTTGGTAATATTTATTAGGAATTGTCCAAACAAATTTGCCATATTTTTCTATTCTCTTGACTGGCAACCAAAATTCCTTTTCTATTGAATGGTCGTATAACAGTTTAAAAATGGTTCTGTCTGTTAAAGACTCCACGTCAAAAACTGGTACTTTAGATGTCCAAGGTTGGGGTTTACTTAAATATATACAATAATTACTTTTATTGTCCCATATGTGATTGTCAAAACATTGTGGAATAAATGACTCCTGAACTATTTCACAATTATGTTTCTGCCATTGGCCATTTAGACAATTTCTTTTTACAATAATTTTCTTCTCATCTACACAACTTGGATGTGAAAATACTGACGAAGAAGATTTTGTACGTGGCCATGTTATTGGTACACCATTAATGTTTTCCGATTCTTCTTGGCATGGCTGATTCTAAAATAAAAAGAATAGGTAAGTTAAAAGTCGAACCTAATAATTATCATAAAAATTATCATTGGAGAACGAAGATGATATTCCTTTGATATATGTACATAATTTGCTGAGACCATTACAATGACTTACTATTACTACCCAATAGAATAATTTTTGTAAAAACATTTAGCAATTGTTAAAATATCATTTTTCATAATTTTTAAACTTGTAAAGATAAGAATTAAGCAGTGATGGGTGGGATTTCAGCAATTTTATTGGTTTGGCAATATCTGGTCTTGTATCAACTGTAGAAGTCAAGAAGTCAGGTTCACATTGAAAAAAAAAGTACCGCAGGTGAAAATTTTTTGTTTTTCAAGGTCAAATGCCTTATAATTAAAAGTTACATTTTATTAAGGGATGTGATGCTTTATGGTTTTTCTACTCCCTACTGGATATTGGCAACATATCTTCATACTATCATGTGTGGATAGGGATGTCATATCCACACCTGGTGTGGATATGAAATTCAAAGTCAAATACGTCAAAAAATTGTTAATGCGTGCAAATTATGTTTTTATTATGACAAATAATTACTAAAAACATTAAATCAACTGTTATTTAATAATTAATTATGTTTAAAAGCATTATTTTATTGCTAAAAATGCAAATAAAATTTAGAGATTTTACGTTGGCAACAATTATTCAAATGTCATATGTCACAAAATAATTGATGTAACCCTACTTTTAAATAATTTTTGGTATCATATTGAGTGCATTTTATTGCAAAAACCATATTTCGTAGAAAAAATAGGCTGTACAACTCGAGTGGATTGCCTATATCTCACGCGAACATTTGCAGACACTCCCCCTATGGGGTCGTGACTGCAAACGCGTTCTCGTGAGATATAGGCATCACATGCATCCACTCTTGTTGTACAATATACTATTTCCCTCTTTCATGTGCAATAATAATGTTTTTCTGTTCAACAAAAGTTTCTTAAAATGAAACTTTTTAAAAAGATTATTAGCATATGGTTCTTATTTATTATTAGCATTTTAGTTTGAAAATGTAATAAAAAATGTGCCGCAGGCGATTTTATGTCAGTTAGTAGTTTATGTTGTAAAAATATATAGGTACCTACCTACTTTATTGAGGCACATAAACAAGAAAATAAATTATCCAAACTTTAGTATGACAACTGTCACCTTTTGCTATACTCAAATCTCGCCACTGGAATTATGGAATTTATAATATAATTTATATATACAATATAACACTGTCATTATACAGAATAGGCAGAAAATTGTTTTTTAAATTGTAATGGTATTATGGTTAATTGTGACCCAATATTGAATTTCACCAAATTAAATTTAATTCAGGAAACGTGCTTGCTGGCTTGTAGATAAGCTTTTCAAATTGAACGTGAATTATACCACATAATAATTGAAAATTGGTAGTCATGAGTCATGATCACAATTTTTAATGGGATGGATATATAGTGTGTGGTACATTTTATTTTACGAAATCAGTACAAAATTGAGCAATACCTAAGTATATTTGCCTATATATTTTTGTGAAACTACTAACGATATGCTATAATTATTGAAAAGATAAAATAAGAATTAAGTTAAATATAAAAATTGTTTTAAAACTTTTGACTTATTGTACATTTTTTAGGTGAATTTGAATAACAATAATTGAAAAACAAAAACAAGTTTTACTTTAAGCTTTATAAAAAAAATCTGACGTGGACACCACATGACTTCCTTGTACGCCTTGTTTGTTCATACTTTTCTTAATAACTAAAATGTAGAATAATATAAAAAATTCTTTTAACTTATTATACTAGTATACTCACAAATATATTTTAGTCATTTTATTTAAACTGCAGAAGAAGATATAAACGATATTTTACTATTGTCACTGCTACTGTCACTGTCATGTCACAATCATTTAAATTTTACGTAGTAACAAATGTTAATCGATCATGGACTACAAGATAACGAAATACTAAATTATAAGTATATACTTTAATTATTCTTAAATGATAGAAGATACAGAAAAATTTATAAAATACCGATTGTAGATAATAATCACATAATCTTTCATTTAAAATAAAAAAAATTGCCTAAAATTAATTATCAATTTTTTTTTAAATTTATTACTTCCGGTTTGTAGATTGAAACCAAAAATAGGAGGTGCACAACTAGATGTTATAACAGTCCTAAATACAAAATTTCAACTTTCTACGTCTAACCGTATTTGAGTTATGCGACATACATACGTCCGTACATTACATACGTACATACGTACGTACAGACGTCACGACGAAACTAGTCATAATGGATTCAGAAAAGGTCAAAACGGATATTTCCGGAAAAATCTGAGAACCGAAATTTTTCGCGATTACAATACTTCCTTATTACTCCGTACAAGGAAGTAAAAAGGAAATCAGTACATTCAGTACAGTGCCTATGTAAATAATCAGTACAAAATACCTTTCAAATTGTTTTCAGTACAAGGGTCTGAAAAACAGTACTGTACTGACAAAATCAGTACGAATGGTCGCTCTATACATGAAACACTGCTGTTCTAAATCAGTGGCGGCGCCAGCGGGCGGGACGAATCCGTTATGCTTTGTATGCTTTTTTTATAAGTGCTATACTTGATTTCTAAACAAAACGGAGCAATCTGAAGTTGGAATGCTAAAACTGATCGTTTTTACTTCCTTGTACACGGAGTAAAGGAAGTATTGTAATCGCGAAAAATTTCGGTTCTCAGATTTTTACGGAAATATCCGTTTTGACCTTTTCTGAATCCATTATGACTAGTTTCGTCGTGACGTCTGTACGTACGGACGGACGTACGGACGTATGTACGTATGTGTGTCGCATAACTCAAATACGGTTAGACGTAGAACATTGAAATTTTGTATTTAGGACTGTTATAGCATCTAGTTGTGCACCTCCTATTTTTGGTTTCAATCTACAAACCGGAAGTAGTACTTTTTTAAAAAATTTCGATAAATATTTAATTTAAGACAAATTTTTTTATTTTAAATGAAAGATTATGTGATTATTACCTACAATCGTTATTTTATAAATATTTTTGTATCTGCTATCATTTAAGAATAATTAAAGTATATATTTATAATTTATATTTCGGTATCTTGTAGTCCATGATCGATTAACATTTGTTACTACGTAAAATTTAAATGATTATGACATGACAGTGACAATAGTAAAATATGCTTTATATCTTCTTCTGCAGTTTAAATAAAATGACTAAAATATATTTGTGAGTATAGTAGCAGTAGTAGTAGTAGTAGTACTAGTATAATAAGTTAAAAGAATTTTTTATATTATTCTACATTTTAGTTATTAAGAAAAGTATGAACACACAAGGAGTACAAGGAAGTCATGTGGTGTCCACGTCAGATTTTTTATTGGCTGATGTAACACCAGTTACACCATACAAACTTTGTAATGTAAACAAACGAATGTTCTCCATCTTGTCTCGTCAGCTATTGTCAGTGACTGTATTGAGGTTGCCCGCTGATTGGTCATATTTAATTTTTCCACCAAAAAAATCTAGCGATATTTTTCTCGTATTTACACAGCGTATATACGGCTCGGCGAGACAACTTCAGATTGCTCCGTTTAGTTTAGAAATCAAGTATAGAAGTTCGTTGTTCGTAGTATGCTGTAAAAGAGCGAACAAGGATAGTAGGTCGCAAATATATAGCCAGAACCCAGAACGTCGCTGCATGAATTTAGATACCATACGTTCATAATATCAATGAGGGCAATTACAGCCTAAATATATGAATTTCTTATAAAACAAAGAGCTGAGTCTAATTATTATACATATTTTAAGTACAGGCTGCTATGCTAATCAGTGAAAGGAATTACGTTTTAAAAAGACAATGCGTCTTGTCGTTTTCGTTTGTATTGACATTGATACTTTGTCGTTTATTTGCGTAAGTAATAAATAATAGAATATTTTTTCAATAATTATTATAACGACCACACCACTCTACTAAAGTTAAAAGAGTGCCAAATAAACTTGTAATACTCAGAGAACCCTGTACTTAAAATATGTATAATAATTAGACTCAGCTCTTTGTTTTATAAGAAATTCATATTTTTAGACTGTAATTGCCCTCACTGATATTATGAACGTATGATAGCTAAATTCATGCAGCGACGTTCTGGATTCTGGCTATTCAAACAGTAGTTAACGATATTACCGACAACAGCTTGCGCCATCTACTGTAGCTAAAGTGAAGTGTCGCGTTCTGCGAGAAATATATTTTTTTCTACTCCCTACTGGATATTGGCAACGTACCTTCATACTATCATGTGTGGATAGGGATGTCATATCCACACCAGGTGTGGATATGAAATTCAAAGTCAAATACGTCAAAAAATTGTTAATGCGTGCAAATTATGTTTTTATTATGACAAATAATTACTAAAAACATTAAATCAACTGTTATTTAATAATTAATTATGTTTAAAAGCATTATTTTATTGCTAAAAAAGCAAATAAAATTTAGAGATTTTACGTTGGCAACAATTATTCAAATGTCATATGTCACAAAATAATTGATGTAACCCTACTTTTAAATAATTTTTGGCATCACATTGAGTGCATTTTATTGCAAAAACCATATTTCGTAGAAAAAATAGGCTGTACAACTCGAGTGGATTGCCTATATCGCACGCGAACGTTTGCAGACACTCCCCCTGTGGGGTCGTGACTGCAAACTCGTTCTCGTGCGATATAGGCATCACATCCACTCTTGTTGTACAATATACTATTGTGTTGCTGGAGAAAATAAAATATTTGGTTGGCGCAGGAAATATTTTTTGTTACGCACGAAAGAAATATTTCCTTATGAGAATTTTTTTGTTATGATTGAGAAAATATATTTTGTAAAAATATTTATTTCGCAAGAAACATTTAGTTTGAAAGAAATATATTTTTAAATTTGGAGAAAAAAATATTTTTCGGGAATAAAAATAAATCAGCATAAAAAATATTTACGCTGCTGAAAAAATATTTATTTCTAGAAAAATATATTTATTTCTGGAAAAATTTTATTATTTCTAACTAAAAAATATTTCTTCCCAAGGAAAACAAAATATTTTCGACATTTAATTTTGTCCCGAACGGCGCTTCATACTCTCTACTCACAGTCACAACCATGAGTGCATGAGTTACCGAGAGTTGACGACTGGTAATGGCACACACTGTAAAATTATGTATTTATAACTTTGACTCTCATCTCACAGTATGTGAGGCTGCCACGCCCAAATTTGATAGAAAGCGTGATAGATAATATGTATGAGTAGGTATGTTACGGTTTTTAATTATTACAATAGGGTAGTTTACCATTTTTTAAAGTTTTTACTTCCTTGTACGAAGTAAGGAAGTATTGTAATCGCGAAAAATTTCGGTTCTCAGATTTTGACGGAAATATCCGTTTTGACCTTTTCTGAATCCATTATGACTAGTTTCGACGTGTCGTCTGTACGTACGTACGGACGTATGTGTGTCGCATAACTCAAATACGGTTAGACGTAGAAAGTTGAAATTTTGTATTTAGGACTGTTATAGCATCTAGTTGTGCACCTCCTATTTTTGGTTTCAGTCTACAAACCGGAAGTAGTACTTTTTAAAAATATTTCGATACATATTTAATTTTAGACAATTTTTTTTATTTTAAATGAAAGATTATGTGATTATTACCTACAATCGGTATTTTATAAATATTTTTGTATCTGCTATCATTTATATATATTTATAATTTATAGTATTTCGGTATCTTGTAGTCCATGATCGATTAACATTTGTTGCTACGTAAAATTTAAATGATTATGACATGACAGTGACAATAGTAAAATATGCTTTATATCTTCTTCTGCAGTTTAAATCAAATGACTAAAATATATTTGTGAGTATACTAGTATAATAAGTTAAAAGAATTTTTAATATTATTTTACATTTTAGTTATTAAGAAAAGTATGAACACACAAGGCGTACAAGGAAGTCATGTGGTGTCCACGTCAGATTTTTTTTATTGAAACTTCATGTTCTTAATAAAGCTGTAATTAATTTTTAAAGTTTGCGTGACGTAGATGTATTAGCTGAGAATCTTCTCAAACCATTGGGGCTGTGGAATTAATATGTACTCCATGTAAAATCAACAGTTTCTAAATGTTACAAAATATAAAATACAATTTGATAGTTTCTTTATTACTGTTAGTAAGAATACACGTGAAAATTTATTATTATTTATTGTAGATGTATCGATACGTAAAATCTCAAATATTTAAAGAACTATTAACTTTTTGTAAACTTTTTTCATGGCAATAACTGATTTTTGAGGTCTCCTTTCAATATAATTGACTGCGGATTGCTTATTTGCTACTATGGTAAAGTACACTATTAGTAATACTTCCTGTTTTAACGTAATGGAAGTAAAGAGCAAATAGAATAAATTAATTTATATAAAATTTTGGTAGACCACAAGACTACCTATTGAAATCTATTATCTACTATTACCAAGTTGTTGGATACTTACCGTATTCACATTATTTCCTGATAAATAATTATTATCATTACGGCTAAGAGCTGAAACATAATCCTCTTTAATATATCGTATTTTTATTTTTAAGTTTACCTACTTACGATTCTCGGAATAATTCCAATTATTAAATAGTATACAGTCAACCAAAAATAGTGACATATTTAGCCTGTTATCTGAAATGCAGATAAAATTCTTGATAGCATAGTTAGGTTTTCTAAGCGTAGGAATTTGACCATTTCCCATCGATGTATCTGGACAAAAATTATATCTGTAAATTTTAAAAATATTTAATTTCATATTTCAATTTGACATTTTTAATTAATATGTTTGACTTGCAGAAACTTTTAGAATAATAATATAGATATGCATATAACGTAAAATTTTATTATATATAGCAATAACTTAACTTAAGGTAATTGTAAATTTGTTCAAACCAATATTTTTTGGGTTTCAAATAATAATAAATTCAATTCAAGCAATAGCATTTATTTTATTACCTGCAGACATTCGTTTGTCTATTTCTAATTAAAATTAAAGCCATGTAGTTGGACGGTGAAAGTAAATGGTAATATCCAAATTGTAGTATAAAATCTATAAAAAAACACATTTTTAGATGATAATATTGTTTATTATTATTAATTTACATATATTAGCTTTACGCTTTACTGTAACAATTTAGTACTTAAATCCTAATTTATTATATACAGTATATGCATACACTTTTTTCCTTAGTTTCTATATCATATAGGTACTGTTTTTAAAGATTTAAGTTACTATTTTTTATTTTAATACTTGTATATTTTCAATTTAAATTCAAATTCAAAGTACTCGTACTATACAAATTCAAAATACTACATACCTACCTTAAACTTAAATATTTTTATAACTCATTTTGTTAAGTCGAACAGAGTAGTAAATTAATGTTCCTACATAATATACCTTCTCAAAATAATATACCTAATCCGCAAATATTTAGATACTGTTAATTTAGCTTCGGACACTTGTATATTTTCCTAATCGATGTTATTTAAACAAAATATTCCGATTTCTACTATACTTTCGTTGCAATTTGTAATTTAATATTCCGAAATAGGTAGGTACGAAATTATTATAAAAAAACATTTCAAATTGAAATTTAAGTTGATGTTATTATGTTATATGTAAATTGTAAATTAAATTAAAATAATAATAAATATATTTCTTAAATATCAAGCAAGTGTGAAAAAACACCTAATTATAAAAAAAGAAACAATAATAATAATAATAACACACCTTATGGTTATATTTTTAAGGTTAGGTACTTACATAATATTAAAGTTACTATGCAGATGCACACTATAAACAAACTATTTTTATTACTCTTCATTTTATGGAATGATCATCGCTTTACGTGTTGCATAGCCAGCCAACATTTAAAATAGAATGAATGAAATGTAACATTGAAGGTTTTCCAGAGAATTTCGCTTCAGAGCTTCAGGCGGTTTCAGATCCATATCAGAGAAGACTGTTTTACAATAGAAAATCATTTCCAGATAATACAACCCATGAGAGTATTTCAAATTGTGTGTATTATCTATTCAAAAACGTAGATTAAATTTAAATATTCATTATATTTAGATATTTAAATAAATTTTGAAAAAAAAACTCCTAGTAGGTACTTAAATTTTACTTCAGACAGAGGCGGACTGATCATAAGATTATGGGTGGATTCTGATCAAATATGTAAATGCTACAGATTTTTAAAT
Source organism: Agonum fuliginosum (assembly GCA_947534325.1). Taxonomy (NCBI): domain Eukaryota; kingdom Metazoa; phylum Arthropoda; class Insecta; order Coleoptera; family Carabidae; genus Agonum; species Agonum fuliginosum. Next base: position 30,238,541 of record OX384033.1, on the reverse strand, counting down.
CTTTAAATAATGAACAAAATCACATCAATGTTTGTTGACAAGTATTAAAATGTTCATATGATTATAGATTTCATTGCGATTTTGTTTTATATTTATAATTTTACATATCTGTAGCACTTACAGATTTGAACAGAATCGACCCATACAACACATTGATCGTATTAACGTCTGTAAGACGTACATCTTGCAACTGTCGTCTGGACGTCATAAGGAGACTAGTATTGGTCGAATTTTAGACGTCTTATGCGGTAGTCTTTAAGTCGTCATTATGTTGTCCAGTTTTAAATCTCCCGCTTACAATATAATTATAGGAGTCCTATATTTGTCTCAAAATTCATCTTGGTTAAGGCATACAGGAAACCTACTCGTATATTAATCAAAATTAAGTCGTATATTGGTCATAATTTTATTAAAAAGGACATAATTTGACTGTCGAACAAATATTAAATTAAATAGACGTCATTTGCATGGAAAAAATAACATCTTTTAAACATCCAGAATGGAGGACATAAGACACGTATGTGACGTCTTTGTGGCTACATTTGGATCAGACGTTTTAGAGACATGAACATTATAAAGACGTCTTAACGACGTATTTGTGTTGTATGGGGACCCATTAATTTGTGAAAATGTTGTTAGGTTTATAAAATGTTTAGCACCATTTTCATTTTTAATCTCATATTGTTGACTTTTGTATTCTTGTACTGTACCTATAATCATTTAAAAATCTTTCGTGAATTAATCACATGGCTTTGCGGGATCGTATTAATTAAGTACTGGTTGCGAATTTAAAAATTTACACTCAAAATGACAATATAACCACTTTTTAATTTGTGACAAACTGACATATTGACAGAAAAATTTCCATTTATTATTTTTAATTAAGTTACTCAGGCTAGCAAAACCTAAATGGTTTTCGAAAAAAATGTAATGGTTACCATTGTTAGTACTATAATATTGTAATTAATTATTCCATTTAATTTGTATCATGCGATTATCAATAAAATATAATTACCTACTTAGTATTTAAATTTACTATACCGGCCTAATAATGCTTAAAAGTATGTTTAGTTTTTTCCATAAAATTGAAGTAAAAATTCACATTTTAAGAATAACAGATACATTTTTGAATAGATAAAGGTTGTCTCCTAATGCGTATATATTTCAGCTGCACAAAAATCTTCCCTGTGTTGTACTGTCTTATCAACTAAGAGTGAGTTGACGTCTTCTTGATTGTGTTGCTGCTGATGTTATATTAATTTTATTTTTTATTTATAAACTCTTTGACCTGTATTTTTGTTTCGGTATTGTCGCCCTTCACTTCCAGTCCTATTATGATTATCATGTTATTTTTCCTTCTTTCTTTTTCTAATTGCTCTTATTTTCCATTACCTTTATCGTCTCCATTATATTTGTCGTATTTCCCGCTCCTGTTTCATTCTTTTCTTTTTTGTTTTCTAGTTTCTCTAACCTTTCTTCTATTCTTATTGTAACGGTTTTATTTATTTAGGTGAAGTGTAAAATCAGTAAAACACGAATATTTATATAACAAGTTTAATAACGAAAAATAAAACATAAAAGTTACTGATAATTAAATAAACACGCACTATTAATTAAACTTAAAACACTAATTATACACTAAGAATATTTATTTACACACTTAACACTACTACGATTATTTATTTATACACTATAATTATTTATTTAACCAGTAAATAACATTAAACACTATTTATTTCACAATACATCAATATTTAGTTCTATTTATGTCACCATTCAAACGTAGTGTTTATATATCCACAGCCGGTAATTCTGGTAGATTCCATAAATTCCTTCCAGAGAGTCATTAAATTTTATTACCGTATCGCGTGACCCGATGAATCATCCCCCTCTTGCGTCATCAACACAATAGCGCGCCGGCTAGACAATGCAAACTGGTTCGTGCATGTCGCTTAGCCGCCGCCATCCAGGCGCCGCTCGTTACATTATGTTTTGTTTTTGGCGCTCTGTATTTTTCTGCTTTAATTCTTGTGAACCGTCGTTTATTCTATCTATGTCTCCTTTTATATCTTTAAAGAAATCCCCTATTTCTTTCCCCATTTCCTTTCTTTACTTCTCCTTTACCTTCTTCTACATCATTTTTACGCTTTCCACATTTTTAGATAGATTTTGGAGTGACTCTTGGATTTCTTTTAATATCCCTTCCATTTCCTGTTCTTCTGTATTACTTTTTTGTGTATTTGTCTTTTCGGGTGCATAGTAGTGCACTTCTTTTGAATACTGTATTTTCTTCCTCTTCTGCTTCTGTCTCTTCTCTTTTCCTAGTTTTATTAGTATTGCTATTGCTACTGTGTTCTCTTTTCATTGGTTTTCTCGGATTGTTCTTCGCCTTGTCGCCTTGCACCCGCTTCGCACTGATGTTATGTTGGTTGCTGTTTTACTGTTTTTGTTATCGTTTATTCTATTTATCTATTCCGTCTGTTTTCCTTCGATCTATGTTCTATTTTTATTCATTTCTGTTATATTATATTTTCCATCGCAGAGGTCAAGCGTGATACATCATTATTGCGAAACCAAAATTCATTTGTGTAAAATCAGTTTTCGTTAAGTGAAATCATATTCAAAAGTGTGAAATCTGTTTTCGTTAATGTGAAATCGTATTTCAAAAGTGTGAAATCATTCTGTAAAAATCAAAAATTTAAAAACGCAAATAAATACAGTCGTGCGATAATTTATACAAAGGACTCTATTATGTTATGCGATCAGTTCATGTCTGCCGAGGTCATCATTCAAAGTGTTAAAATAAGTGATTTATTTACAGGTAAACGCTATTATAATTGATCTTCCTGCGACAGTTGAAACATCTTCGACGTTCTTCAGACTCTGAGAATCTTCTGATGAATTTCTTATGCCGCTTGCGTGAAATCAGAGCTTCACCAACTTAAATGTAAGTTTAATTTGTTTGACATAAATATTAGCAATCCAACGCCTCACATTAACAAACGTTTCAACAATCTACCCTCCATTTTCGTGAGAAGGGTAACTTTAAAGTGTCAGCAGATATTTGTTAGTCTAATTATGAGACGAATAGCGAAGTGTGTTATGTGACAAGTCTGGTCAACTGTATACAAATTTCTCTTGTTCTGTACTTTTCACTAAATAAAAGTAAATAGTAAATAAAACACTGTTCTTAATTCAAGTTTTTCGTTTGGAGGTATATTTATCATTTTAAATGTACAAAATTAAATTTTAACTACTGGCTGTCAAATGTCAAAACACTGATTACCATACATATTTCTAAAACTTCGTGACTTGCATACGTCATCAGGCCATGTAATTCAACTTTAAATATATTTTTTTAACTAAGTGAAGCATTGTATCGTAAAACAAAGAAATACGTATTTATTTATTTTTTACGCAGAATAGCATTTTAAAAAAAATTAAAATAACCGAAATACTGTAGGTATTGAATTTTTTATTAAATAAAAAAATTAATAAAAGAACAGTTCTTCTGATTATTTCTTGTAATTGGCTCTGGGCGTGACATTTTTAGATTCCTCGTACTTTTCTCTGTTAGGAACCACATTTTCAAAGTTTTTGAGTCACTGGTAATTTAATTATTTGTGTAATGTAATGACAATTTTTAAATGTGATTTTTGACTTCTAATGGCTCTTTCTTAACGGTTAATGACAGCATTCTGAGCGTGACATTTTTAGATTTCTCGTCACCAGCGAAATGGAGCATTGTATCGTAAAACAAAAAAATACGTGTTATTTATTTTTTATGCCGAATAGCATAAAAAATAACCGAAATACCGGCCATTTTATGTACTTTTTAAAATAGTATTACATATAGTCCAGTCAAATTAGAGTTTCACCTCGGAATGAGAGATAATAAGCTGGAAACTCGTATACACCTTCATTTTGGCGTTCTAAAAGTTGTCTCAAAAGTCTCATAAAATCTCGTGTCTGCGTCGTAAGTTATTCGAGGTCAAAGGTCACAAAACTCGGTTTTTCGACATTATCTAGGTTTCTATATCTCCAATGATGTTAACCTATTATAAAAATTGTAGAGAATAAAATTTCCTACAACTTTGGTATTAAAAAAAATTTCTCCGATCAATAGTTCAATAGTTACGGCCGAAAGAAAAAGGAACGCTTTAAAAAAAATAATTATGGCATTACTTTATGTCATAATATACAAAAACGACTGTAACTTTTCAACACATTAAAATATTGACTTCCAGTCTGAAGCATTCAATTCTTAAGACTATTTTCAATCTACAATACAATTTTTAAAATTTTGGAGGTCCTAGTTTAGCCAAAATTTAAACAAAAAAAAAATTTAAGAAAAAAAATAATTATTTTTTTGTATTTTCTTAAATTATTGTGTTTAATCAGCTCTAATTTCTGAATGAATCAAGATATCAACTTTCGGTTTTCAGCATTGAATTCCTGAGACTTTTTTCTATAAGGTACATTATTTCAAAAATGGTTTAAGAACTTTGTTGACCTGAAATTTTAAGTTTTTCTCCGAGAGAATATAGTGTAATTTTAGTTTTGTTATAAATTACTTTAAATTTGAGGTCATCACATACTTTTAAAAGATTTTAAAAATATTTTTTCTTATAGAAAAACGTACCAGAAATCCAATGCTGGAATCCGGAGATCGATATCTTAATTAGTTCAGAAATTAGAGCTGATTAAATACAATAATTTTTAACAAAATTAAAATTTCACTATATTCTCTCGGAGAAAAACTTAAAATTTCAGGTCAACAAAGTTCTTTAAACTATTTTTGAAATAATGTACCTTATAGAAAAAAGTCTCAGGAATTCAATGCTGAAAACCGAAAGTTGATATCTCGATTCATTCAGAAATTAGAGCTGATTAAACACAATAATTTAAGAAAATACAAAAAAATAATTATTTTTTTTGTTTAAATTTTGGCTAAACTAGGACCTCCAAAATTTTAAAAATTGTATTGTAGATTGAAAATAGTCTTAAAAATTGAATGCTTCAGACTGGAAGTCAATATTTTAATGTGTTGAAAAGTTACAGTCGTTTTTGTATATTATGACATAAAGTAATGCCATAATTAAATTTTTTTAAAGCGTTCCTTTTTCTTTCGGCCGGAACTTTTGAACTATTGATCGGAGAAATTTTTTTTTAATACCAAAGTTGTAGGAAATTTTATTCTCTACAATTTTTATAATAGGTTAACATCATTGGAGCTATAGAAACCTAGATAATCTCGAAAAACCGAGTTTTGTGACCTTTGACCTCGAATAACTTACGACGCAGACACGAGATTTTATGAGACTTTTGAGACAACTTTTAGAACGCAAAAATGAAGGTGTATACAAGTTTCCAGCTTATTATCTCTCATTCCGAGGTTGAGCCCAATTTTTTGCTAAAATGACTGGACTAATACATTAGTGTTGCCACAAGACGAGACGAGACTTGACAATGGTCTTGTCTTGGTCTTGAAATAATCTCGACAACTTGGGTCTCGTCTTGGACGTTACAAGACAAGACTTAATGTAAGTCTCGTCTTGGTCTTGAGTCTCGACAAGATTCTTGGTAATACGCCCACATTAATTATCAAATTTTTGTATTTAAGAGTTCATGAAAATATAAAAGTATCAGTGCAACTGCGATTAAAAGATTCTATTATATTAAGAGAGATATCAATTTTAAAAATTTCAAATGTCACTTTATTTACAAAACTCATATCTTTTAATAAGTTGCTTTTTTCTGCGTAAAAAAATACTTATATAATAGTACAATACATATTATTTACGTTTCATTTTAATTGTATTCTTTTAAAATCTAATCACTTACTAGAGATTAAACAAACCCGACAAACAACACTTACAGGTATAATCATAAAATCACAATAGACATTTTGGAAATTTTACACGTAGGTATACACGAACACGACAAGGGCTAAAACTCGACCTCGTAAGAAGCATTGGAAATTAAGGAAGGAAGGAAGGACTAACTACTAAGAAAAATCTTATGAATGAACAAATCGTTTTGTACCGGTCACCACTATATAGGTATTGATATTTAATTACTAAAGAGTCGCAATTTGTTCATAACTTATTGCAATGACTAATTTATAACTAATACTCCTAACTCCGTACAAGTTAATAGCAAAGTTTTTTTCTCAAGTTATATTATATAAAGGATGTAATTTTGAACATAGAACGAGTAAAATTATAATTCTCATAAAAATTAATTGGTTGAGCTTTGGGAACTAGGATCATTTAAAAACTTTAAAAATTAATATCTCACATACTATAAGTAATTTTCGTGTCGCATTCATCCTTATGCTTATGGTGTATAAACTATTAAATAAAACATAAATAAATAGTTGATGAAATAATAGTCGAAAGTCTTGCCAAGACTCAAGAAAGTCTTGTCGAGACTCGATACTAGTCTCTAACATACATGTTTATCGTGCCTTTTACCTAGCTTGGGTGTGGCAGCCTCACATAATGTGAGTCATCGGTATAGATGTTTTATAGGTTACGTCAACTCACGGGCACTCATATAGTTTTAAGTGAAAAATACACAGGCAATATTTTGAGCAGATATTTTTGTATAAAATAATATTAAGTCATTTTATTCATGACTTTTTGTGGAGAGTACACTACAGGGGAGCTATTTGTGCAATAAACTGGAATGTGTAACTGCCTGAATGAGTTATTATATACATTATATCGTGTGTGCGGTTACCAGCTGGTAACTCACTCACGATTGTAAGTAATGAGTACACCACAACCACAGGAGAGATTTTGTTGTTGTGAATTAAATCATTTGTTATTAAAAGTTTGTTTATTAAATAATTTACTATAAATATATTATGCTTTCACTCATTTCGGTGTAGCTGCCTCACTTATGTGAGTCGTCGGTGCAGATATAAATTGATACCGTGTGTGCGGTTATCAGCTATTAACTCATGGATACTCTTAAGATGGGGTTATGCTCACAAAACTTAAGAATAAGAAGTAAGAATATGAATAGTCTTAAAGTTAGAACAGTTATAACATATGAGTCAATTTATGTTGCAGAAGTAAGAATATGGAATAAGAATTAAGAATTATTTCTCCAGCATAAACCAATTCAGATGTGATAACTATTTTAAATTTAAAACTATTCTTATTCTTAAATTATTGAGCATAAACCCACCTTTAGTTGTTATTGGAGAGTTGTTACACCACGGGATAGATTTTTGTGCAGATATTCCTATATACAATATTTTCAGGATAAAGAAATAGTATTTATCACATGTAAATAAATGATTTGTGGTTCCTAGGTATTCGAGCATATCATATGCAATGAGGAATGTGAACAAGTCAAGCAGCCTTCGGACGTAGAAGAATTTCTGCACATGACATCAACTACGAGAGTCGTCGAGGGATTTTCTGCAGGCGACATCAACTCCAGCAGCCTTCCTGGGACATTAGTGATAAGTGAATTATACCAAAGATAGTTTTTCCAGTCATTACCCTTTGCGTGAAACTCGAAATAATATTTATAATATAGACTTGAATCTTTCTATCTTTGATAATAATGTTGAGATTGAATTAAATGAATACAGGCGGCACAGTCTTGGGTTCAATTCCCAATGACCATGTGAATATGATCTCAACAATAAATTTTAACTTAGATAATAGTTTACAAGGACTAAACCACATCGTCTTTACTTTACTAGTACTTTAATAGTACTTTAGTAGTACAGATTAATGGATCAACGGAATTTTGTTGAAACTAGTGACATTATTTTTTATTTTAAAATATTTTTAATTGGGAAGGATGATAGCTTTGCCTTTGGTTGTTTATTTGCCATGTTCTATTGGCTTTCTAAACAACACCCGCAGGTTAGGGTTGCACTTAAAGCCTTATAGCTTTTCAAAAAAAAAAATTGAGTCCTTACTTAAGGACGAAGGGGCTGTGTGCTGAGCTGGGCGTGCACTGTGCAGTCTCTCGGTGTACGTCCTCTAAAACGGGGTAGAGCCGGTGACGTCGGAAATCCTGTCGTGAAACCCAAAGGTCTTATCTCAGCAGGAAACTGCAAGACGCGGCGGATGGAACTGGATCGCGAATCTAAGCGGTAACAGCCAACTGAGGGCCGGCAGGACGCTCCTCGAGATTTGCATTTGCAGAGCAACATCGGCTGTTCTTGGGTTTCAAGTTAGAATCACCCGCGGTCAATATTTCACTTTGATAGGAAATGTTACTAGTATAAATATTTATTTATTTACAACCTCTGAACAAATTACAATTATATTCGCAAAATATATCCCTTAAACTAAGTACTACTAAAATATATCAATCAAGAACATTGAACATACATTTTTAAATATATCAATTTAATTATTACATTATCTTTCATTATCGTAAAAATGAAACATTAAACAATGGTTTACTCCTTGTTTAATGGTCCTTAGAACAAAGCAAATAAAGAGATGCATTTGAAACTGCAAAAAATATTGAAGATATTAATGTGACAAATACAATAAATATGAAATAAATGATGAAATAAAGAACAACAAGAAGTGATGAATAAATTCGTTGTTGCCAAATACAATATAACTGGCAGCTTCGAAACCGCAGACAGCATGCATCTCTTTCTTTAATAAATTATGTACAGGACCATTTAGACTTAGGAAATGTTGGTAGGTGAAATAACTTACAGTGACATTAAATATTTCGATTCGCGATTTATTCTTTTGCAATTAGGTGTGGCATTGCTTTGAATTAGAATTGAAATTGGGATTAGTACCTATAGTTAGAGGCTTGTTATCTTATATAGCTTGCTTTTAACTTGACGACGTTAGAACTTTTTTGGCTTTGCTAGACGTGTGTGCGGCAGCATGCAGGTCTAGTTTTGTATACCCTCCCATACTCGTATATAGGGGCAACGTTGGACCGGTACCCAACCGTACTCTTTGCATATCTAAGCGAATCCAAGCGCAGCTGCAAGCGAACGTCTCGCCCTTGCTTCAGTGATGGACGACTCCTTAGTGTATGTATGGTACTAGCGGATGTGGTGACGGGAAGCCAGTCGATGTTTACCTGCGGCTATCGAATCGGTCCTTGTCGATAGAAGGTTCATTCGCTAGGTATGTCAAAGGCAGCCGTAGTCTGCCTAGCGAATATGCTAAATCTATCCAGTACATGCTGAGGACGTCGTTGTGGGCTAGTCGTAAAGGTAAACACTGGAATAGCGTGTAATTAGGCGGTAAACTACGGGCAATCGGATAAGACGTCCCACGTAAACTTTTGAGCATAATAACAACACTAGGCCGGCTTGTTCTTCAGGGTTAGAATCAATCAAGGACCGGGTAACTCAAAATTATGTACAATGATGTACTTAGGACAATGCCACACAGTACATTCAAGAGTGGGTTGGGGGCTGGGAATGGCTTAGAGCCAATAGGAACCGTTAAACCGCATTTTAGTATTTGTATTTGTTTGCATGTCCTTCCGTTGAAGGACCGACGAGGGCTCGGTACACCCTGCATAGGCCGTTTTTAGCACAACAACCTCCTGGCGCCTTCGTCATCGTGCCTCGGATGGCTTAAACGCCAGGGGGCAAGATGGAACCAATAAGTCTATGTTGTGGTCGGTGAGTCATTGGCGGGCAGTATAGTACTTAGTCGCAGATAACTTCGAACCGTACGTCCTTGCACGTGTAAGGATCGACGAGGGATCCGGTGCACTCCACGGGGGTCGGGATGTAGCAGCTAGTATGGTTTAGGTCAGTTAGCCTTCGATAGCTTGGATGAATTGAGTCACTAGAATGCAAAACTGAATCCATCCCGGCAATCCTAAACATGAAGGTGGTGATGGATCGTGGAAAGTCTTTCCCTGGCTGTCTACTGCACTAAGCACTCATCCGGGGATCGACATGAAATCTCATGCCATTTGCACAAGAACAACAACCATCGGTTGTTCTTGGGTTAGAATCAAAAAGGTGGAGATGGGTTAAGTCAAAGTCACTAGTATTTCACCTATCATATTTCAAACTTAGGTTTAATTAAGCAAAAAGTTGATAGGAATAAACCGTCCTCATTTAACTGTACTATTACTTTAATAGTACAGATTTAAGGGTTATACATAATTTTAATGAGATTAGTGACATTATTATCGATTAAAGTATTTTATAATTGGGGAGATAGCTTCGTTTTAGTTGTTTGTTTTCTATGTTCTATTGGTTGTGTTGGTTGGTTGTGTGTTGGGTTCTCTTCTCCACGTCTTTATTTTTTAAAAAAAGGTCCATTTAGAAAAATTTTGATAATTGAAAATACTTTAAGTGACAGTTATATCCAAAATATACGAACCTATTTCGCCTATCATCTAGCTTGGATGCGAGAGCCTCACATACTGTGAGTTATCAGTATAAATGCAGTTATTACAATACTGGCTTGTAATACTATTTGGCATTAAAATTAAATTGTAATGTAACAAAATGTAACTATAATCATTTATTGTAGGTATTTATTTCAGGGCAAGTCGTTTCATTAGGTATATATTATATTGTAATAAAAATATAAAAACTGTATATATAAATATATTTATAAATATATGCCAAGAAAAAGATAACTAAATTACAGTATAAATAAAAAGATGTCTTTTATTCCAATAATTTATTTCATTTACGACAGAAATACCAAGTATAAATAGTATAATAAAATAATCAGTTAAAATATCAAGTGATCTAGCCAGCAATATGAACTGAAAGTGAATCAACAAACGTAACAATTTACAAGTCCAACATTCCCAAGTCTCAAGTCAGGTCTGGTAAGAGATAGAAATCTAAGGCTATCAGCTTGATTTCTTCAAATTTCTCGGTAGCCCCTGATTCATTATCTCTAATGAACATAAAATTCTAATATTTTGCATTATACATTTGTACATGTTAATGAGGAGGTGAAAAGATTTTGGTAAAAATCTGTCAACCAGAAATGGTATTTTCTTGTAGCATTCTAACATTTTTTGCAAAAAATATAGGAAATACTGCGATAGTTACAATTTGTCATGCGACATTTGAAAGAACAAATTTCCCCTTACAATATTTATTTAATATATCTCTTACCAATAAAGAATAGTACATTATATTATAAGTGAGTGAAATAAGTCATTATATATGAGTGAGATGGTGGCCGGCCACATGCGCAATTGACAAAAACCCATTGGACAAATGCCCAAAGACAAATACTCAATTGACAAATACCCATGCGGACAATTGCGCACGCGGACAAAAGCCCATGTGTACAAATGCTCATGCGGACAATTGCGCACGCGGACAAAAGCTCATGTGTACAAATGCTCACGGGTACAAATGCTCATGCGGACAATTGCCCACGCGGACAGAAGCCCACGTGTACAAATGCTCATGGGTATAAATGCTCATGCGGTCAATTACTCACATGGACAAAAGCCCATGTGTACTAAAGCCCATATGTACAAATGCTCATAAAATTATTTTTTCTCATCGGTATATTCTAAACTGCTTGATTATAATTTCTGTATGAAATTAGGATTTTGTTAGTATTGATTAGTTTATTTAAAAAAACGGAGTTCTGTTGGACTCAATTAGGGTTTTGTTAGTATTGATTAGTTTATTTTAAAAAAACGGAGATCTGTTGGACTCAATTAGGGTTTTGTTAGTATTGATTGGTTTGGGTACAAATGTGCAGTTCTATTCAATCAGGGTTTGTACACAAACCGAGTATGTGGGGCTCAAGAAGGGTATTAGGTTCTCTATTCAGTTCAATTATTTTTGCTGTGATCTTAGGTTTAGCTTAAATACCATTGCTGTACATTGTTGTGCGATGTGCGCATGAGCAGCCTTAAATAAATAAATAAATAACAAATTTTGATTGTTTCTTTCATTTTATTTTATTTTTTGCAAAAAACAAAATACTTTAATGCGCTGTCTTATCGGAAACGCACGATAAAGTGAATACACGAGATCACAAATAATAACTAAGGGAATGATTTTAAATAAGTGGGTAAGTAACAATAACACCGTTACAGTAATCTCTTCTTAAATTCTTAGAAACTCATTAGGGTGTAAGTTTAAGGCATGCCGATGAGAAAAAATAATTTGATGAGCATTTGTACATATGGGCTTTTGTCCGTGTGAGCAATTGTCCGCATGAGCATTTATACCCATGAGCATTTGTACACGTGGGCTTCTGTCCGCGAGGGCAATTGTCCGCATGAGCATTTGTACCCGTGAGCATTTGTACACATGGGCTTTTGTCCGCGTGCGCAATTGTCCGCATGGGTATTTGTCAATTGAGTATTTGTCTTTGGGCATTTGTCCTATGGGTTTTTGTCAATTGGGCTTCTAACCTGGAACCGAGTGAGATGATTAACGCGCGAGTGTGATAATTCTCACGAATATATAATGACATTTCACTCACGTGTGATATACGACGTTTTATCTTACAGTAGAAGCTTATTATATGAAATTAGTTTAAATCTATATTTGAAATATAAAATATACGAAAATGACGTTTAATGAAAAAAAATCTGCTGTGGCCAGTACACGACCTCTCGCCTAATTCTGCTTATTCTACTAATCTCGAGACTAATCTAATAAATAGTTTTACTTACATTTTAATAGTTTTATGTTCATGTAAGATGTAAACGATAATATAAACCAACATGCAAGCAAAAGATGTCAACTGTACTGTCACTGTCAGAATAATTCAAATTTTATGTAGAAACAAATTTCATATCATGGACAACAAGATAGAATATTAATTGTACTTTATTTTATTGTTAAATACTACTAGATTCAGCAAATTGTATTTATAATTAACTGTACCCATAGATAATTATATTTTCTGTTATTTTTAATTGCAGAAATTGTCATAAATAAATAATGTACCAATATATTTAAAGAAAACTTAATCAAGCTTCAAAAAGTACTACTTCCGGTTTGCGGATTTCTTCCAAAATGTTATCCGGTGTTAAGATACGTATTAAAACCTTAAATATGAAATTTGGTTATTAAAGGTTTGATACTTTTTCAGTTATCGTGGACGAAAAATCGTCAGTCCATACATTCATACAAACACACACACACACATACACACACACAGACATCATCGTGAAAATAGTAAATTCGTATTGTAAAGACCCTGAAACGTGCTTATCCACCAAAAACTCATACTCGAAAATTTTGACCCATTACAATACCTCTCTTATAGAATATGAGGCGAGAGGTAATTACTCAGAGAAGGTCATGCGGTTGCTATAGTTATACTATTTAAAAAATGATTTGTTGATAAATAATTTTGTTATTTTCTTGCGACGTGTGAATTGGATGACAGCTTTGGGTTTATTTCTTGCAAAATCAAAGGATATATTTTATGATAATGAATATTCACTGTATATACAGTTTTTGAAAGACGAAAAACGGAGTTTTGGAAAATTCTGAAGATGTATTGCTGGCATACTTTTCACAAAAGGTAAATTTTCAACATTTTCTTTAATTATTGTAGGTATATGGAGTACTATGTAATTGTCTAATTCCAATCTGTGGTAGGTATATTTACAAATAGACAAGGAAATATAAATCATCCTCCTTGTGGCCATAATTCTATGTTGAAAGCTACGTCAAAAAAAACATGTAGAACTCGAAAAATACCTTAAGCTGACTTCCATTTTAAAATCATCGGATGATGCCTTTTTGTTGATAAAAAAATGTAGCTAATGACCTAACCTATGCATTATAATGTATTTTTGAGATGTAATAGTATATTATATTAAAATAAATAAAATTAATTTTAAAACTGACAGTACTGTGTATAATGAATTATTTTAGTCACTTGTGAATAAGAGTTATTTTTAGTCACTAAAAACAAATGCATAATGTACATCAATAGCCACTACTGTAAGATAAAAATTATTATTTTTTAAATATGTAATTTTACCTACCACGGTTTGTAAATCATAATATTCGAAAAAAAAATTAAAAATGAAAATGTCAATGCCTTATGTCAACGTGACATAAACAGACGTATACACAGTTTCTGAAACTTTTGTGACACCATTTTTAAAGAAATGTATAAATATATTATTAACTGTGTTTGAAACTTAGTAGGTACTTAGGAGCCGAAATTTAATAAATAAAAACTAACTGAATTCCATTAAGTTTTATCCTTCCATTGAACGTCAGTCAAGCATCATCGATTCATTATTAACTGGATATAATGTAATAAGGTTTGTAATAATAAAATAAAATTTGTATCTTCAAAGAGCTAATTTGATTTCAATGCCAAAAGGAATCGGTACTTTGCTTGAAGAACTATAAACAAAATTACAAAAAGTAGCCTAACAAAAACCAAATTCACATAATATTATATTAGTGTCAAGGCGAGAGGTTGTGTTGGCCACAACAGATTTTTTTAAATTGTTTTTATGAAGAAAGACAACGAATATCGATAATATGATTATTATTATTATAACACATTGGATTCCTCGAAATTTAATTAGAATAATCTGTTCTTAAAAAAAAATTATAACTTTCACCACAACAAATGGCAAGTGATTAACAATTTTTTCGATTTTGAACCTAATTTTGAACGCTCATATTTCGGAAACTAAGAGATTTTTAAGTGCGGTTTGCGCCATTTCTCGTAGTTAGTTAGCATAATTTGATACTTTTTATAAAAGTCAATATTCGTGATTTCCTTGAATAAAAACAGTTAAAAAAATAAGGATTCTGTAATTTCTGCCTTTATTTTAATTTCAATATACTTGTGTTTTACATCGTTGAAAAGAGAGCACAAATCTCTAATAAGACGGGTCATAGCCAACTATGAGCTACATATGAAAATTTGAATTTCTCGAAATCCGTAAGAGATAAAAAAAATTTGAGGACTGCTGTGAATTCCTCGTTAAAATCCGCCTATAGAACGTACAAATTAGAAACTTGTACTAATTCAAAGAAGTTATAGGTGAAAAACGAAATTGTCAAAATTTACATTTTTGCGTACATCTAGTCACCTATACATTTTTGTGGGAAAACAAAAACATTTCTAACTTGGCCCCCAAGAGGGGCAACTTTTGTCTAATTTAACCAACTTCGTATCTCTTACCGTTCTCGAGATCCAATTGGTGAGCACGTTAACTTGGACACCTTGTATAGCTTATGGCGCTCTAAGCCAGTGATGTCATGAAGTAGACTATGTGATCAGTTTTATTAGAAATGTTCATACATGTTTACTTTATAACATACTTTATAACACATGGATTCTTTCATGCTTGTGAATCTTGTTCAAATAATCTTGGCGAGAATCGCCTGTCAAATAGCGGTGTCACTAAATTGAATCTTCAGAGTCTTGGAACATAATTTGTAATTTTTATTCAGAATTCAGAAGCATGAAAGAATCCCCAACAAATCCATATTTTGTTGGAATATTAATCTTTTCATAATCTATTTGCTACGACTATTGAATAAAATAAGTATTTACTTATACTAAGTTACAATTAAGTGGAGCTTTATATAAAAGAAAATGAAAGAGATAAGTGTATTTTAATATTATTTGTATTTTATTTGTTGCATTTATCACGCCCATAATAATGTTACATTATAAATGTACAGATCACCTTATTTTATTCTCTAATAAATACAGTGCGTAATATCTGTTGAAAAACATACGTCTTTGCACTGTGAATATATCAGATTCATAAATTAATTTTATTATTAAAAGCAGATGATTCGTCTAGCAGTTGCGTTACATTTTAAAGAAATTTCACTAACTTATTTGTAAAATAATATTACTGTAATAAATAAACTGAATATTTAATCGTGCAATGTACTAAGTATGAAAAGCCTGGTTTTTAGTAAAGCAGAAAGGGCGTTTTCAAATTTCTTAGAAATAGAATGACATTACTGTATAATAAACACTGAAAATTTAACTCACCTTGCTTGACCTCTCCTAGAATAAGCAACCAATTGTAACAAAGTTAAACGCTTTTGATTACCAGATGAATACATTCCACCTTTCTTTACAACAGAGAGAAGATTGGTGTTTATTAAAAACGGTGGAAATAAACCAGCTAGTAACGGCAATTTCTTGATTCAATGTAATAATTCTAACATTTATAATATCCAGCAACAGTCACATACTAAAGAATTTATACATAACATGAATCTCTCATCATTCACACAAAATGCAAACTTTACAATGATAAATGTACAATCATCTAGTGTGTAAGCAAAATTTGGAGATTTCAATAAAATCTTAATAATTACAATAATAAACTATCGGACTTTATATTACTTTTGATATATAGAAAATATGTAAACACTGGACAATAGATAACTAACAAAAAATAATATATATATATCAGCTATAAAGACAAGGTGCTTGACAGCGATTTTCTATCATTTAGCAAAGTTCTTGAATGTTCTGGTTTGGTAAATGGTAAAACATCGCTGGTGCTTAACTAAATATACATTTTATATTATGTTTGATACTTCTCTCTTGGAACAAGTATCTCAATATAAATATATGTTATAGCACACCCATGATGAGGACATTTTATAGTAATTATAACGATACAGAGCCATCTATCAGCTATGCAGTTCGGACAGCTTCTGCTGCTCACGACTGAAAAACACAACAATCAACTCAAAACATCTTTATTTATAAAGGTTCCTTCACAGCTGTGAAAATAAGAAATATAAATAAAATCATAAATGAGTTTTATGACTCGTGTTCACAGCTTCAAAAATAAAACACGTATTGTACGCAATTATGCAAGCAATCCTTCTCAATTAATTTCACTTATATGTATTTTATTTGAACTCGGTTTTTCGTCCTGATGTTTTAGCACCTATTTGAAAAAATAAATTTTTTAAGTCTGCGACTTTCCAAGTTTGATATGACATGATTATAATTGTAGTATTGTTGTATAAACTTAACAGAGAAGTCATAATTCTGCGTACGTATTCTTATTTTTACTTAAGTATGTATCGTGTAATACGTACTTCGGAAACTAGCTCCCTGCTGCCACCTATGCTAAGCTTTGCGCTAAAGGTCCCATTGACAGATACTTATGTTTATGCTTGTGTAAAATCAAAATATATAACATTTGCATATCCCTGTATTTATGGTTTATGTTTATTTTTATTTAAAGCTGCTGTGAACACTTTCATAAGAATCTATTTGTTAGATTTTTATTTTCATTGCTGTGAATTAACCTTAATACGATTATAACTTGTGTCACATACCCGAAAATATGTTAACTTCAACATTTAAAATCT
The DNA here is from genome assembly GCA_947534325.1 of Agonum fuliginosum. Classification (NCBI taxonomy): domain Eukaryota; kingdom Metazoa; phylum Arthropoda; class Insecta; order Coleoptera; family Carabidae; genus Agonum; species Agonum fuliginosum. Next base: position 30,221,236 of record OX384033.1, on the reverse strand, counting down.
TGCTCATAATAAACATTCAATAAAGTTTTCACTATAAACGGTATAAATATATATTTGGCCGTGTGTGCGGTTATCAGCCGTCAACTCACTCATGATTATTAGTGCAGAATAATCGCCTACGATATTATTCAAGGCCTGGAAATACAATTTTCGTTGCTAGGGACAATTGAATTGCAAAATTTGGTCGATTGACGCCGCTTTTATCTGTGAAATACGTTAAAACAGAAAATAATCTGTCACATCATGCATTAAAATGTTAAAATTATGAAAATAATACAATAAATAATAATATAGATTATATTTTTGATATTTTAATTTATTATTAAGGCTTACACTTGCTATGAAATTCAGAGCAAAATAGGATTGCTGCAATATTCAAGATTGTGACTATGTTTTTTAAATCTATGAACTCATATTTGAAATGTATGTTTATAAAGACTGTCCCTAGAGTGCCACATGACGATTTTCTTGAAATACCTAATAGTCTGCTGGTAATTAATTAGTGAAAACCGGTGAAATCAATCAAATTCGTCAATTTTAAAATATTTTTTAACTTGTTGTTTGAAGTTTTTTTTTTAAAAAAAACTTCTTGTGGCACTCTTCAGAACATCGTAAGGAATCGGTTATATCAAACAAAATTCAATTGTATGCATTAATAAAGTAAGAATCTTGAATATTAAAATGCAAAAATTAACTCTTATTTTCTCGAATTGTTGTCGCAACAATGTATTGTATGATTTTTTCGATTAAATAATGTTTCATGATTACTCATGTTAAATTTCAGATTTGTATTTTGAACAATAAAGCCAGAATTGATGAAATTCTGATGCTACTACCGTGGCAAGCGTAGCGCCTTAATATTGGTTTATGAACGAGTCCCTTTTTTTGCGGCAAAAATTTGCAACAAATGTTCACCAATATTTTGTTAGCAACCGGCCTGCATTTCCAGGCCTTGAATAATAACGTAGACTATGGCAGAATACAGCACAAGAGAGATTTTTATGCAGTCTATCTAGAATGTGTGAGTCATAGGTACATCAACTCACTCATGGTTGTTAGTGGAGATAGGGAGACACCACACGGGAGATTTGTGCCGTTAAACTAGAATAAACTACAGTCAGTGCACTTCTGATGTACTAAATACTGTGAGCTATTACTTAAATGATTGAAAATAACAATTTGACAATTAGGCAACACGAATTGATATAATGATTTATTACGCATAACGTTTCGATCGCGCAGCGATCAAATCTACATGGATCAAATACATTTTAAGAGAACAATTTACAGCACAACATTCTAAAACATTCAACCCCGTTACATGAACTGCAACTAGTTATCTTAAAATTTATCATTTTCAATCATTCACTTTACAGTCGATTAATTATATATTATTACTTTTACTTATAGCAAAAGTGAATACTTTTATATACTATTTTCGCGTTTTACCGTGACACAAGTTACAATGTTGATATAAAATTTCTTGAATGGATGATGACGAGGAAGTGAAAAATTCAGTCAGTTTTTGAAGAGTTTATTTAGACCTGTCTTCCTCGACTCTCGAGTGAAAACAAACTCTTCAAAAATTGTATTTTTCATTCCTCACGCGTTATAATTCTCAAGAGCACTCTCGCTATGAACATGACTAACTACTAAACTAAGATTAGTATTGATAGTAACCTTGATGGCGGCGTGTGTGGTGTGATTGGCTCGCTATTGCTGGGTGGTACGCATTACTGACAACACTGTTTGCGAACACTGTCCGTGTTCATTGTTGGTTTCACGTCAATGGGTTCCACGTTCTGCGGCCGGATGGTGTCACCCTCTGGCGGGTCGCGGATTTGTTTCTGGGACACGATTCTATAAATTTCTACAAACAAACACAGATTAGAATCACTAAAGTTCAAAACAACACGTACACAATTTATCAGAACATCAAAGAATATTTAGATTCAAAACTACATGAGATGTTTGCTTTCCAATTTCATGGGAAAAATTATTTACAGTTGAACCACAATGTTATGATACTATCATAAAAGCCAATAGTAGAATATGATCATTTCTAAAGGAAACGATCAGACTGTGACTGGTTCATTTGGAAATGTTTTATTTTTCATTTACTTCAATTGGCTGCTCTTCCACTCACGCAAGCCCTTGTTACAACCACTACCCGGTGCCCATAGATTATTTTATCCCAATTTGGAATGGTGACGAGAGTAGATACCGATCCAAATCAAGCTAAGGAAATTTCACACCTAACTCGGATGTACAGTTCGTATAGCCAGAGTTGGTCGGAGAGGTAAGGGAGAGGAAAAATGTGCCTATGTTCTACACAGAGCTGAGTCACAATTCGCCAATTTATTACTCGTCTAAATGCAACTGAGCCGAGAGGAAAACCGAGCTGGACGGCTTCTATATACAGTATTTATACAGGTAGCGAAGCAGTTTCTGCCAAAAAAAATCATGATAATCGAATGATAATCTATGACCGCTCGATTAATATTGTATACCAATTTGTGCGGCCATCTCTTACTTCGCGTACTATACATGTTCAACTTTATGACAATCATAAGAATACCATAAACTCATATGTTTAATAAATTTTTACATGCGTTAAGTAAAAAATAAATAATTGTGTATACCTTTTCTAAATTTAAAGTAAAGCGTAAACAATAATTAAAATATTCATTTAAAGTACTGTAAAAATAGTACTACGCCTTTTAAATTAAACAATATTTTAAAAACACAAATATAAATCTACATTTTATCTAAAAGATTATTTTTAAACTTTTGATTTATATAAAAATTAAATTTTGTCTAGCTACTTTATAGTTGAACTTTATTGTAAACCAAAACTCCAAATGCATATCTTTACGATTATGAAACAAAAAAATCTATGTTATCTGCCATGCTTATTAAAAATCAATGTAATTAGCACATTCACTAATAAGTACAACAAAAACATATTTCAATAATTGCTCATAAAATGCGCATATAAAGCAAGGTTAGCAAAATTTAAAATAAAACAAAGTTATTTCGAAAAATGATGCAACAAATAATCTATTAAACTACGGAAAATAAAATAATAAAAATTGTAATATTTGTCAAAACTGTGTGATAAATATCTGGGATAATATATTATGAAACAAACGCACTTTGTATAATGAAATTTAGGAAACTTCGATATAAAAATAAACCAGAAAGTATTGGAAAATTTTCTACGACAAAGTTAATGGTTTTTACTTTATTTTCAACTTGAATTTATCATTTAATTAAACAGAAAACCAATATTTTAACTTTAAAAGATTTCCATTAAGCATAATAATAACAGTACTCAACTATCTAAATTACCGTTAATTTAATCATTATAATATTCACTAAACATGGAATTTAAATATTTTAGAAAGCATTAAAATTATAGTTTATAGGTAAAATTGAAGCGTCATTCTACATGACGCACTTTTATATAATCTGAAAGATAAATTTAGAGTGCATCTTTGATAACAATGTTTGGCACGTGAGTAATAATGATTAATCTGGACTTTTAAGATAAAAATTCCACAAGTATTACTAATAACGCTACAGTATGATTATTATAATTTATTAAGCTTTTACATAGATAATAGAATATTATTCAACGGATGTTGAATGAAAATGACAATAAACGTTTAATATAAAAACTGTAGTCGAGTGTTGTTCTTTTTCAAATGAGTAATTGCCCTGTTAAACTATACTTTATCTACCACTAATTTACCACTAATTTATTTTATTAATTAAATTTGAACTAACAATTGTCAAATATAACGATTGCTCAAACTGTTACGAATTCCTATTTAATTTCTGAAATTTACGTACGTTACTTAACAGACTGTTATCTATAAATCAGTAAATTCTATTGGCCAATTAATATAATACAAGCAGTTTTATTGGTCAAAATGTCAGTTAAGTAAATTTAAAATATTTAGTTAATTTAGAATATACAGAATTTATTATTCTATAGTCGTACCTATATTGTTGTTACTTTGTACTTGGATTATAAGTACTATATTTGACGGATATTAAAATACTTATATCATCGCGATTATACAGGGAGTATCATAACTTTGAGTATATAACTAAATGATATTTCAACGTATATTAAGAGAACATTTCTCCTGTCACTATATCGGTAATAATAATTTTTAAATATATTACTAAAGAACTTCCAATAATTTAATTAAAGTTGCTTCTTATTTTATTTAAGAGTTCATTAAATTTATTTTTATTAGTAAATCATATAAGTAGAGAGGAAACTATTGAATTTCTAAAAAAAACATTTTACAAACAATATGATTTTGCGATATATTCATAATGCCGACGTTTCGGTAAAAAATTGATACCTTCTTCAGGACAAGTAAAATTCACATATTACAAATTTGATTTGTGACAATATTATGTAAATTTTGTTGTCCTGAGAGAGGTCTCAACTTTTGACCGAAACGTTGGCATTATGAATAAAAACGCATAATAGTAACTACAGTAACGGGTATACGGTATACCTTTTATTTTTCTTTCTTCAAATTCCAAATTTAGTCAAGAATTTCTTCATTAGATTTGGTTTTACTCACGTAGTTATTTTTCTTGGCAAGCTCCTCAAAAAATAATACTCCACATTCGTAATAAAAATCATCAACTGTTATTACCTTTTAATATGAAACATTTAATACGTGAACGTTAGTTACTTTCAAATCATTTGTTACGAACTTTATACGTTAGTTACAACCATAATAACATCAAAACCTTGCATAATATACAAATTGTCAAGTATTGACAAAAAAAATTTATTTTAACAAGCGGTTTAACTCCTCGTCGCTTAACAACATCCTCATAATATTCTTTAATAGCTATTAGATCCGTAATCAGCATATAAAACTGTATATGCTCCAAGTTATGATACTTCCTGTATAAGGGGATGTTCCGAAGACATACCTGTTAAAATATTTTGAAACGCAGAGTCTACATTAGTAGAATCCAGCGCCGAGGTTTCAATAAACGAGAGTCCGTTCCTCTCAGCGAAAGCTTTCGCTTCGTCGGTGGGCACAGCTCGCAAGTGTCTCAGATCGCTCTTATTCCCCACGAGCATGATGACTATGTTCTGATCGGCGTGGTCGCGGAGTTCGCGCAGCCATCGTTCGACGTTCTCGTACGTGAGATGCTTCGCGATGTCGTAGACCAGTAGGGCCCCCACCGCCCCGCGGTAGTACGCGGAGGTGATGGCTCGGTAGCGCTCTTGGCCCGCCGTGTCCCAGATTTGAGCCTTTATTGTCTTTCCGTCCACCTGTACAGAATCAACCGTTATGACTTGAGTAAGGTTAATTAGGAGTACACTTGAGGAATTAATTTTAGTAACCGCACACACGGTACCTATAGTATGAATTATTATTATGAGGCTGTCGCACTCAAATTAGATAAAAGGCGTACAAATGACAAAAATTATTTACCTACTTAGGTTTAAGCCTCATTCACATAAGATTATAGCATTCATATAATAAACTTTAAGCCCTGTTCGCACGAGGGTTCTATGAAGATTCTACCAAGATTCTGAATCCTGGAAAAGAATAAGTTTTCTTCTTTCTAGTGAGAATTACCTGTAAAATTGAGGTGCCGCTAAAATCTTCAATTAGTCTTGGAAAAGAAGAATGTATAATTTATTGATTGCTTCAAAACCATGTTTTTTTTTTCAAGATATTGAATCTTGAAACTTCTTTTTTTCCAGGATTCAAAATTTTGGTAGAATCCTCGTGCGAATAGGACATAAAATAGCTTTAATAAGTGGTAAGCATAAACCAAAAGTTTAACGTTTTCAAACTTTAGTGCTAGAAAGTACGAATGCTCGTATAGTTAAATGAACATAGGTACACATTCTTAAAAGTACGTATAAATGTAAACTTTAAAACCAAATGCTTGTGAGAATGAGGCTTTAAGTTGTATATTATTTAGACAGCCTTCATTTGGTCAAAAACAATTGAATATATTAACAAAAAAGTTATTTATCAAAGAACGACATCACTGTCAAATAAATAAAATAATTAATTACAAATTAAATCTATAAATTACAGTCGGAATAAATGACAGTATATTAACAAATTGACGATCAATTGACAAAGTTATTGCGTGAGATTATTTATGGCTCAATTTACGTGCAAATTTTACTGCAACAAATCTATAATATTTAAAAATGTAGTTTTTATAGTTTGATTAACACTTTTGAACTTGTCAGCAATAATTGATCGAATTTTATTTATTACAATAATTATACATTTGCACAAAATTGCACCATAACAAAAAGATTATGAAAAATTTTAATAAAGAAACTAATGAGAAATGACAACTGAAAACAAATGAATGATTACAGTATATAAAACAATTGACAATCAACAAATTGTCACTTTATGATTATTCGGAATGTATGGCTATGAAACACTTAAAAAGGAACAAATAATGAAAACGCACAAAAAATGAATGTTAGATAAATTGACAGTACATGAAACAATATCGGTATTTGCGAACATAAACAAAACAAAACTATTTGTTGTTTCAGCTTTTAAAAACCAATTGAATCCGCATTTTTTTAGAAATTGCAATAAATAATGATATATTTATTAAACGGATACTATAAACCTAATCCTTAAATTATGTTAATCTCAAAATTATGGTGTAATTCTGTAACTGGTACAGATGAATCAAATATAAATATGTAACAAAATCTCATTGAACTCTTGTACCAGTTAACAAAAGTTGATGTGATATTGTTCATGATTTATACACTTACAAAAAAATCTGGTACATTTTTATTTACAAAGAGATGACCAAAATGATAAAAAAGTTGTTAAAGTATACCTTTTTCATGAATGTTATATCTGCTCTAATTTACGATTTTATCGGCTTGTTTTGAAAGAAATAATCGATGAGCAACTGAAGCAAACAAGCAAAATTCACATATTTACACCGATCAAATTTCAATAAAATGTAAATGTATATCACAGGAAAATATCCAAATATTTGATTGTCTCGTAACCAATTATCGCAGCCAAGCGATAAAGGTTTCCCGTGATAAAACCAAATGGTTCAAATACTGAAATATTTTTAAAAGAAGCCTCATTCACATAAGCATTTAGTTTGAGATTTACATTTATATTTAAGATTAAGAAACATAGCATTTATAACTTTAGTACACTTGGTACACTTAGTACTTAGTACTTAGTGGTACACTTAAACATAAAATTTAGAGCTTTCAAACTTTAATACTAGAATGTGAATTAGTTTTAAGGTTTACATTCTTGTTTACGTTTAAGAAAGTCTAAATTCATATAACTAAATACGAGCATTCACACTTCCCACTTTTAAGCACTGTTAATTTTCGTATTTAGTTAGATGAATTCTAAAACGTAAACATAAATGTAAACCTTAAAACTAAATGCATATGTGGATGAAACTAAATAAATTATTTCTAAATGCGGGTCATAAAAATTAAAGTAAATAAATACTCAATACGTTACGTCATTGAGCCCACATAAATGTTAACGAATAAAAATAACTGATAATGAGATAAATAGACAAAAGGTTAGGTGAAGAGAATGATGATTCATTTAGAGTAAAATTTGCAGACATACCTGTATACTACGTGTTGCAAATTCAACACCTATTGTTGACTTAGATTCCAAATTAAATTCATTTCTAGTAAATCGGGATAGTAGATTACTTTTTCCTACTCCTGAATCTCCAATTAAGACAACTATAACAGAAAATATAAAACAATTAAGGTCAACAACTCATAAATCTAATTTGGATCTTATTGTCGTAGCTGTCAATCATTAACATTTAATTTAAAGGGTCTATAATTATTCTGAACCGTTGTTTACTGCAAAAACAAAGGTCAAAAAGGCACAAAGAACTAACAAAGAGAACTCGGATTTTAGCTGTTGACCTATGACACAAAAACATGACAGTCTACGTCATTTACTTCTAAACGTCAAATGAAGTAAATATCACCGGAATTTGGAGGAGAATATATTGCCGGCTGTTTTTATACATATCCACACTGATGTACAGCAGTCGGAACAAATAAAATTAGACAAAATAACTATACCTTTAAATAAATAATCGTATTCATCGTCTCGGGTACCCATCTTTCACTTGTACAAGTTCAACCCTCCCCAGTCAGAATACTAAGCAATCACTAGAACAATTATTGCATTTATGTTTTATGTAAATATCGTATTTTTCCTGCACAATTTTATATCACAAACACATAACGCCTCTGTTTTGACACGAACACAAAAAGATGACACAGATAAAGAACAATTTACACAAATACAATTCTGTGAAAATTTCACGATAAGACAAAATGGCTGCTGATCTATTCGGTTCTGTCAAGTTGTCTGCGACGCCCCTTTTCATCTGCGCATGCGCAGAGGGGGATTTTAAATTTTGAGTTTGTTACTAATTTCTAAAAATAATGTTTTATCAATAAACTACAGTGACTATGGGCCGATTTCTGAAATGATATTTATGGCCATTTTCGCCGCTTCCACTTAAATAAAAAATATCGAAACGAATTCATGACAGAGCAATGTAATTTCTACGTTTGACAGTCTGATTTTGATTCGATATTATTTATTTAAGGAAAACTTAAAATTTAAGAGGAAGCGGTGCAAATGGTCATTAACTGGCCAGTTAACCAACTGCCCGTTAAATTTATTGAAAGTTTAAATTATTTTGGGTCTCTGAAAAATTCTCCAGTTAAATTATACGTCAGATAACTATCTCATGGTTTTATCCTAAACTAACACATATTTTTAAATTTAATACGAACTTTCACCTATCATTTTCAATGAAGTGCCGGTGAATACAAACGAATGATGAATATCATAGTTTATTAAACGTCAGTTAATTTAAACCGACCTATTAGTTAAATAATAGTTAAATTAGCAGTTAAATCAAAATTGTGTTTCAGAAACCCATTTGCAAGTTTATTGAAGAGTTAAATTAACTGGTCAGTTATATATCTTTTCAGAAACCGGTCCTAAAACACAAAGAATATTGTGTAACAGGTAATAAATGATTGAAATGTTTAATTGCAAATATTTATCTATAATTCGATTTAATATAAAACATGCACATGTTGAAAGTACACCCTATATCATTAGAAACACAAAAATAAGTTAAATATATCCACAGGGCAAAAGACTTGTTATAATTTTAAGGAACAATAACTTATTTTACAGTAATAAAACTTAACCATAATATTGATTTTAAAATTTATTTCCAACAGACTAGAAAAATTGTATACTAATTTCGAAATATGTATGCTAAAACTAATTACGATTTCCTAACTATAATAATTTAAATTACTTGTATCCAGTACACTATCTTTGCATTCTGGGAAATAAAATAATGCTTATATATTACAATAAAATTACAACTGTTACTCAAATGTTACAGGGAGTAAATTCAAGTAAAATTAATAAAGCTGTACTTTAAACTTTAATAATTACCTCATCGTTTAACATATTAAATTACTTAAATAAATTAATATTACCTATTACAAGAAGACAGGAGGGATACAACAGGACCAGAGGCGAAGGCACATAGGACGACTCGGGTTAAAAGGCGTATGTTTCATACTTGAGACATGTAGGCACATACGGCATATGTGAGCACTTATGAACTCGCTGCTAAACACAAATTCATCACAAAACATCATGCAGTACATTTCTAAACCTTTCACAATATATTACACCTAATTTCAAACAGAATCAAAACAAAACTGTTCATGGAAACACACCAGAAATCATATGATATGTCACCACCAGAGCACTGCACGGGCCGGATTTTTCAAATAAAACAAAAACCTGGCCCGTCCGAAGCCCGACTGTTTCTAGGCCCGGCCCAGACCAAATACAGAAATTATTAAAGCCTCGCTCGGTCCAATTCATACAATTATGAAGCCCGATCCGACTTGCAATGTTTAAAATATAATATTTATTATCGTTATAGAAATTAAGCCTAGGCCCGGCATACGGGCCGAGTGGCCCGAAGTCCGTCCGGATCGGGTCGAGCCCTGCAGTGCTGTAGTAACCACCACGATCAGCTCTGTTCTAAATACTTCATTCACGAAACAGATTTTCTACGAAGTTGATTTGTTTGTTTCGTGAATTTAAGACTTAATTTGATTGCAAATAATTTAGAATTACTACCAATTCCCGGTTTTGTTTATAAATATTAACCGGTTAAAATGAAACACTTAATTGAATGACAATTTAAGTCTCAAATACCCTGCTCGCATAAGGATTCTTTCATGCTTCTGAGCTTTGAGAAAAATTATCCTGATTAAAATTGCCTGTCAAATAGCGGCGCCACTAAATTAAATCTTCAATGAGTCTTAGATAATGCGAATTTCTAATTCATTGAATTTCTTTTTTCCAGGAATCAGAAGCATGAAATAATCCTGAAAGAATGCATGTTTGAAGAAGGTTTTAGGTGAAATATAATGTGAATACTGTGAAATTTGGCGAACTGTACAGTTCACAGTTCGTCTTTCGATATGTAACATTACAATACAAATAGAAGAGGCACAATCTACAGATGAGTTTGCAACTATAAACAATGTAGTAAGCTCATGATCATTCGAATCACTTACAACTGTATCACATACATTACTATACAACATTGTAGCACCAATGATTTCAAATCTTAGTACGCCAAGAGCAGAATTACTCAGTCCATCGAAGTACAAACAAGACAGAAAAGAAAAGAGAATATATCTAACTATGTATATAACGTATCCAACAAATTAATATGTATCGGCGTCGATTTTAAAAATGTACAATTTTTCACAAAATTTTAACTAACAAATAAATAAATAATGAAGGCTTTAACCTTTTATACACTTAATATCACACACAAGTTAAAATATACGTTGTATTATAACAATAACCGATATATTGAAATTAAAATTGTTCATGGCAATCTACAACCATTAAATGGTACACCACACGAGTAATAGGTTGTGTTACTTTAGCGTGTGCTCCCGAATTTTAAAAGCAAACATTAAATATTATTGTCAAATATTGTCGACGACCATTTGTTAGGAAGCACGGATTTAATATGTTAGTAACAAAACCTATTTCTGTTTTAGAGTGTGTTATTGACGAAAAAGCCGTGCAAAGCATCTTTTTATCATCAATCAACATTAAGAATGTTATTGTTTAATAATAAAATAAAATAAGAAGAATATAATACCAAATTGAAATAATACATTTACGTCGTTATGGGGGAGGATGGGAATGGCTTCAACACCAGAAAATTAAAACCTAGAACACTCGTACACAGGGAGATGCTAATCTAGAAAATTTATAATAACCTGCATCAAAAGATTTTTTCAAATCTAGTATTTTATACTTGACATAAATGTAAACACAGGAAGATGCAAATCTAGAAAAGTTACTATCAAAGTAAAAACCGAGTATGTGGGATTCAAGAATGGTACTAGGATGTATATTTAATTCAGTTCAACCTAACGCTGTTACATGATACATGAATTATTTTCTGATTCTGACGACTTTTGAGACAAATAATCCTAAATTGAATCTTCAATTAGTCTTCAAACAGAATAATTTCTAATTCTTTGATAACTCACAAGCCCAATTCACACATGGATTCTTTGAGGATTCTTTCATGATTCTGAATTTTGAGAAAAATAATTAACTAAATTAAATTGAATCTTCAATGAGTTTTGAAAAATATAGATTTTTAATATTCTAACACATTGGTCATCGAAATAGTTAAATTCTTTTATCCAGGATTCAGAAGCGAACGAATTCTCAAAGAATGTGTGAACATGGCTTAATTTTCGTATACCCTTGTGTTAAGAGACTTGTATTATAGATTTGTAACTTCCTGTGTTTACATTTATACCAAATTAAAATCTAGATTTTAATTTTCCTATGAATGCAGGTATTTTATTACTTAAGCCTCGTAAACATTTAGTTTTAAGGTTAACATTTATGTTTACGTTTGTGAAAGTTTAAATACGAGCTTTAACACGTCCCAGTCTCAAGCACTGTGAATGCTCGTATTGAGTTAGATTTATTCAAACTTTTTAAATGTAAACATAAATGAGGCTTTATAATTTATAAATTTTTTGGTGTTGCATTTTTCTGTGTAAGATTATGCTAGGTTTTAATTTTCTGATGTTGAATGTGCACCCGGGGAGAATTTAATAAAAAGTCACAACAAGTGACGGCTAAAACACGCGATCTCACGTTCCGATTGGTGCTCCGTGTCACCTGACCGCGTACCGCGTTCTGATTGGCTTAAAAAATACTCACAAGGGTTCCAGCCTTATTCACACATACACAGGTCCTTGGTTATCGTTATCGTCCAAGTTAATTGACTTATTGAAGGCGGGTCCACCGCCATCATCAAAAAACCGCCGAAACGTAAATTCGAAGAAACCGTGGAACGGTTTACCATTGTCTAGGAGTTCGTCGGACTTGTTCGAGTCCGACGACCCCGAGTTCCTCAACTTGTCTGGGTCTACCGGGTCGAAGTTTGACGTATCTGTCGGATAATCGATGCGAGGAATATGCGGGGCGACCTGTCGCCGAAGACCTTTTTCAAAGTCGATCGACTTGAAGAACGGATGAGATTTGACCTCATTTGCATTTTTCCCTAAACGTTTATCAGCGCTCACGCATAATTTTAATATGAGGTCCATTCCTTCGCGGGATAAATTCGCTTGAGGCGGGATTTGTAAAGTTGTTTCCCAATTTATAACCTGAAAATATATTTTTGAGTAATGCCAACTTTTACGTTATGTTTTAATCACAGATCTATATATATAAATTGACAGATAGCTTGGTCTTACGGAAAATGTCTCTTTAAAATGAGTTGCCATATTGAGTCACGTAAAATGATTGACCAATCAGATTAGTTGAAATTGAAATAAAACGTCATGTGATCAAACTAATTGCGCACTAACGCTGAGGGTATAGTCCACCCAGAGAATAACCCGATTCCGTCACGATTGTGCATTGTGACGGAATCGGTTGATTCGCTGGATGAACTATACGTACGTTACTCAATATGGCGCTCGTCCTAATGTTTGTGCAGCCAAGTTGGTGAACTTATTACTTGGCTCAACGCAACTGAGTCGAGAGAAAAATCGAGCTGAACGACTTCTTTATACACTATTTCAAGGTACTGAAGCGGTTTCTGCAAAAAAAATTGCTGATAATTTGTGTCCGCTCGATAAATATTGTTCACCAATTTAAAATTCCTAAACCCGGTCATCTCTTATTTCGCGTACTATACATGCCGGCACAAACGAAATACATGGAACAAGCTATCTGTCAATTTATATATAGATCTGCGGGTTCAATCTTACTTTGTATTGTGTTTCGGCAGGGGTATTAGCTAAAAATGGCGGACTACCGACTAACATTTCGTATAAAATTACTCCTACACTCCACCAGTCGCACAATTGGGTGTACCCGGTCCGCTGTAGAACTTCTGGAGCGATGTAGTTTGGAGTTCCGACCAGAGAATGAGCTAAACATCTTTGATGTTCTAATTTTCTTCTTCGTTCTAAGGGTTTACACCGACATTCGTTGTTCCAGTCGTCCACTGCATCCATTGAGTCTTGCCGGTCGTGTTCTAAAATAGAATAATGAGTTAGAATTACACAGATTTAGCAATCGTAATTCTTCTTTCTTCTATCAATGTAAGTGTTAATATTTCTTCTTACCATTTCTTTGGTAATACTTGGAGTTATGTGTCCATCGAAACCCAGTACAAAGTCCAAAATCCGTCAACTTGATATGACCGTCCCGATCTATGAGGATGTTATCAGGCTTGATATCCCGGTGAATAAAACCCATTTTATGTACACTTTCTACCGCGCATGTTAACTCAGCTATATAAAATCTGCAACACGGATAATACAAAGTTAATTAATCATAAACGTGACAAACAGATTATTACATTTGGAATTATAATTGTCGAGTTAAGTAAAATTCCATGTAAATTAGTTCCGTGATTTCAAAAAACATGTGTTTGAAGATAGTTATTTTTGTAACAAGTGTTGGAAATAAGTGATACTGAAACAAATACAAGTTCTCTGATACGAGCGCAGCGATTTTGCATGAAGTTTAAAAATCACGTTTTCCGCATGTGTTACAAACAATATTTTTTCTGCAATCGTCTTAAAAAACATATTAAAAATAAATTCAAGTTTTTGACAGTTTATAACTACTTGGGCGGCTTGGCAAAGATGTTTACATGACACAATAATTAAATAAAACCAAAATTTTGATTTTTCGCACTAGTGCTAGAATTAACTATGTCTCGCACTCATATTGAGTGACAATGTCTATTTCCCGCACTATTGCGGAAAAAATTAATTATTGCCATGACGTTTTATCTAATTTGGTTCTGGCAGCTTCGTATATTGTGATATTATATTATATCGTGTTATACAGAGTGATTCTCAACTTTGTGTTTCAAAATTCGCAAATTTAATTTACAGGTTTTTAAATCAAACACATTTGGACCACTGTTTCCATATGAAATTTTACCTGTTTTACCATTGTATACTTTATTAAAGTTTAATTTTATAACATTCATAGTTAGTCAGATATCCATTATGCAATCTACAATTCAGTGGTTCCAAAAATGTGTTCCTTACAAAAACTGCCCTTAAATTACGAATTAAAAAAATTCTTCTTGTAACACGATCAGTATGTTGAGTACTATAAATATGCTATTAAGTTGTGACTCACTCTGTATATCAAAGTAATTTTGTTCTTACCTTGCGAGAGGTTCCTCGAAGATCCCCAATTTGATGAGCAAGCTCATGAGATCTCCCCCAGGAATATAGTCCATAACAAAATACAAATTATCTTTATCCTGAAAGGAATAATACAATTTCACTACCCATTCGTTGTCGGCCTCGGCTAAAATATCCCTCTCTGCTTTCACGTGCGCAACTTGGTTTCTCTTCAACACATCAGCTTTCCTGAGCGTCTTCATCGCGTACAAATGATTCGTATCGATTTTCCGCACTAATGTCACTTCACCGAACGCACCAACACCGATAGGTTTGATCTTAGTAAACATAGATTTGTCCATCTTTGCGCGTTTGAGCCTAATGTAGTTAGATTCTTTCTGCGAGAGCATTTTTCTCATTTGGCACTGAGCTTCTGAACTTAGACCTATTTTAGCCATCTCAGTCTCGAGTTGAAGGCGGCGAAACACTCGCTGTTTGTGAGATTTGATTACGTTTTCGATGTGTTGCTCCATGAAGAACTTAAAAGCTTGTGGTGAATAATTCCTAACTTTGCAGTCTCTTCTTTCTTCTTCTTTTTCTTTACTCATGTGCTTTCGTTCTGGGATCGGTGACTGGTGTTTGATCTTCTTATACGGCGGTAACGTTGGAGGTGTTTGAGAGATTTTACGTTCTGTACTTCCGTTCATAACTTTATAATTATTTTTTGTGCTAATCGACGAAGATGCTATTGGAGGTAAAGGTGGAGGGTTGTTGCAGTTATCTACCCCTGGAGATCTTCCTTCGCAAGAAGATGCACTCTGAGGGCTTTCCGATCTTGAGTTAACATTATCTGGCATAACTACCGGTGAGTACTTTCTCTGAAGAGGTTGATGATGATGTATACCTTGGACATGAGGACTTGCACGAGGTGAAATAGAACTTTCTACGACTGACGCGACTTGGTTCAAGTCTTCAGCGTTGCCGTACGGCGGTGGCGGCATAGGATGATGCGTGGTGATACCTCTTTGAACCGCCAAAGCTTGCATTGTACTTGCGTAGCTGGGTGGCTCCGTCGTAGGTACACTCATAGCTCCAGTCGTGACCGCAGGTTGACCCTGTTGCGGTAAAATGGCAGCAGGTTTAGGATTACTAGTATAATGAGTATTCTGTTGCTTCTGTTGAATAGAACTCGCGTATGACGGCGGAGGAAGTTGCGACGGCGACGCCGGCGAAGTCGTCGACGGTATCTGCGGAGAAGTCGGCGCAATGGCAGTCTGCAGCACCGGCTTCTGCACTTGGGTGCTCTTGACACTCTGCATGATGATCGGGGGCTGCGTCTTGGCCTGCCGGGCGCCCCAGGCTAGCAGGGGCGTAGGCCGGGCCATGGCGGGCGGCGTGGCCGTCGACACCGGCACCGGGCTCGGTGATCCCGCGCTGGTGGGCCCCGAGTAGATCCCAGAAGACGGACTCTTGCGGTAGTCTTGCTGCGACTGTGTCGGGCTCTGCCTACTCTGGATGCTGGCGGTGTACGAGGGCGGCGGCGGCGGCGCCACTGACGGGGACGATGGTATCAAGGGGTACGGGGGCGGTGGCTCCGCGGAATTGGAGCCCGTGGGGTACAGACTTAACGCTTGCATCTGCTGCGTGAGTTGCTGCTGGACTTGGGGACCGTTCTGGATGACCATTGGCTGGCGCCCGCTAGGAACGGACACCGGCCCGGGGGTTGGGGGACATGCCGCCACGGGACTCGTACCTGAACAAAAAATATCACTTAAAAATTGTTTTTGAAAAGTAGGTGGAATATTTTTGCATTTATGCTGTGACATCATACATTTTACATCTAATTAATCAATTACATGTTTGTTTATATGACGAGACAATGAATAAAGAAATTTTTGTAAATAACATTCCATTATCAGAATACATAACTGAATATTTATTATGAAATGATTGTTAACGAA
Source organism: Agonum fuliginosum (assembly GCA_947534325.1). Classification (NCBI taxonomy): domain Eukaryota; kingdom Metazoa; phylum Arthropoda; class Insecta; order Coleoptera; family Carabidae; genus Agonum; species Agonum fuliginosum. Next base: position 30,204,466 of record OX384033.1, on the reverse strand, counting down.
GAATGTTAAAAAGAATGAAATTCACAACTTCGTGTATATATTATAATGTAATATTAGTAGGTACTCAACTTACTGAATACGAAACTGGAAGAATTTTTTCAATGGCAATTTTAATTTACAGGTATTTAAATATAACAGATCTGGGCCACAGTTTTCGGATGGAAATACATAAATTTATTTAATTTTTACTGTCTTGTATAATTAATTAAATTTTAATTTTATTCCATTCATTGTTAGTTAAATATCTATTATTGTGTTTGCAATTATGCCGAATATAAAATTCTAGATTTGAATTTTCTTGTAAATGAATCTTTTGATGCAGGTATTTTAATACTAGACTTGCAATTTCGTGTGTATGAATATTTTGGTTTTTTATTATCTGATGTAGAATGTACCTCCACTGATAAATAAACAAACTCTCTCTCACCTCTCTGTCCGCTCTGGGGCCCACCGCCGCCGGGCATAACAGGCGAGGGCCTGCTGGGCACGACAGGCGCGGGGGACATCCTCTTGAACATTTGCTGCACATTGCTCGGCACGGGTTGGTACTGCACGTGCAGCGGCGGCGGCGTGGAGCTGCACCTGGGTGGTGGCGGCGGCGGCGGCTCTCCGAACTCGCTCGGCGAGTACTGCCGCGTGACCTGGAGAGTCATGATGTAATTACATTGAATATATTCCTAAATATTTCAGGAAATATTAGAAATTTCATGAAACATTAAAAATATATATTTTTTTAATTTATTGAGAATTATATTATACGTCATTCTCACTTTTTAAAAATGTTGTAAGTGGTTCTGAATCGGAAGAATGATAACTTTGACATTCTTTACTAATTATTTCTTTTTCGTTAAACTTAAAATCATGTATTTAAAGAAATATCTTCAAGAAATCGTATGCTGGAAATTTCAAGTCAATATTTTGATCCGATTCATTTAAGTATAAAAAGTTGTTTTTATACAATGTACCTTTATATAGAATTATTTTGATAATTTAATGCAAGAAACCGCAAGTAAATATTTTAATTCATTTAGAAATGACAAATACATAAAATACTACTGTGGCTAAACTAGTGCTATCGAAATGTTGAAAATTATGCACACAACAAAAATAAATATATCTGAGAAATCGAATGTTGGAGACCGGATGTCATTATCTTGATTCATTCAAATAACAGTTTTTTTACTTAAAATGACTAGAAATTGCTAATTTATATTTTTATGATTTTACGTAGAAAAATGTAAGTAAATATATAGTTGTAGAAAAAAGAGTGTACAACACTTGTCGAAATGCTCTTACATGCTCATGAAATACTCGCAAGTAAGATGTTGATTTCGACACTTCCTACCTGGGGGTGCTGCACCAGGTCCGACATGCGCGGCGAGTCGGAGCGAGAGCTGCCGGCGCCGCTGTCCAGCGCGGGCGAACCGCGGTGCAGGTTGAGCTCGCGTTCGAGGCTCGGCTTGCGGATCAGCTTCGTGCTGTACGACAGCGAGGTGTTCTTCAGCTCCGATGGAGACTGCTTCACGAGGAAGTCGATGGCGGAGTCCAGCCGCCCGTTGAACAGCTGCAGAGCGCGCAGGGCTGACTCCTACAAGATCATCATAATCATCAGAAATGGAATAGTCGACTGTCTAGTGTAAAGAAGGATGTAAATAATCGGGAATGCAGTCAATTGATCTTTATTTACTAAAAAACAGACGTTATGACCCACCTAGTGTCTTTCATGAGACGTTCAAATTTATTTATAATTCTTTAACACTCTACAAAGTTATCTGTACCACCTGTAGACATAATAGTTATTTATGTCTTCCTATAGTATGTAAGTAATTGTTTATTTGTCAGAGATACGAGGTACGTTATTATACTAAATTATACCCTAGGGCATTAAGAAATTACCATTACCGTGGTAATATTAATATTGATACATCACAAATCATTTTTTTCTGTCCGTTGCTAAGATATAAAAAAACGAACCCGTAAAAACACAGTTTTTCACTATAAATCCTTTATATATGAGACTCGATCGATATTTATTTAAATTTTTGTTTTTGAACCAGATCGGTGCAGTACATTTTGAGATAGCTAGCTGCCATTTTGTTTCAAGATGGCGGACTAACATTTTAATATACCTATGTTTCAAGACAGATTCTTAGCTATTACTGTACCAAATTTGAACGCAATAGTTACAGCACATTTTGAGATATCTGCTCGCCATTTTGTTTCAAGATGGCGGACTGATATTTTAATATATCTATATCATAAGTTAGATCCTTGGTTATTACTGTACCAAATTTGACCGCAATCGGTGCAGTAGGTACATTTTGAGATAGCTAGCCGCCATTTCGTTTCAAAATGGCGGAGAATCTGAAATTTTGCCAAAATGCATTGTTAGGTGACAAAAGTCTATTTCCAAAATTTCAGCTCAATAGGATCCCGGGAAGTGGGTCATTTTTTATTTTTGTTTTTTTGACGGTCGACGACAAGACGGTGAAGTTAATATAAAGAATTTAAAAATATTAATAAAATTTGAAACGTCAAAGCGAAATGTCACGCGCTAAATATTTTAAATGAAATAGTAAGACAAAATATTGTATACACCTTGGGCATCGAGATGGGTATCATTGATGTTTATAGCCCTCGGACGATTTACAGACCCTCGGGCCAGAGGTTCTTGGGTTTATAAATATCTCGCACTCAGATGAGCGTCATCATGATGCCCTTGATACATAAATAACTATTATGTATCAAGGGCATCATGATAATGTTTATGCTCATCCGAGGGCGACATGTTCACTAGCCCAAGGGCCTTTGGCCCGAGGGTCTGTAATCGCCCGAGGGCTATAAACATCAATGATGCCCAAAGTGTATACAATATTTTGTCTTACTGTTTTATTTAAAATATGCTGTGCGTGACAAATCGTCTTAACGTTTCAAATTTTGTTAATATTTTTGGTACAAACGGACAGGAAATATATGAATTTCAGAAGAAAAATATTTGAGATGTGTCAATATTACCATAGCAATTTCTTAATGCCCTAGAACATAAATAAACAGGAAGACATAATTGTTTATTGTAATTTTATTATGTAATTTATTTATGCACGGTCATATCATAATTTGACAGTTATACACGAATTTACTTGACATAAACGTCACTTTATAATCCTCGGACCACTTTATAGCGCAGTGCGCCATAAAGAAATGCCAAATTAATGCAAACATATATTTCCAATTTTCCTCATATAAATTACTAAATAATCATTTTTGTAATAGTTATACAATTTTTTATTTAAATCATACCCAAGTTGAGTAAAAGGCGTGATACATATTTATGTATGTATTATAACTACTTATTCCTTAAAGTTAAAAAACTTCTTCGGTGTCCAAATAAGGCAAAAAGTCCGCATATGGCGTGAAGATTCGAGGGTGGGAATCACGGCAATACATTTATTTATTTGGAGCGTATTCAAGTAACGTTACATTTTTTGGCGATTTGGTTGGGTGCCAAGGAATGCGGCATTCCACTACTAGGCATTATGTCAGCCAACTAGCCACTCACTATGTGTACGTACACTTAGTAGAGAGGTTAGTGCGAAAAATCATCACTTTCAATACTTGGACCACACACACACACACACTACCAGAATAAAGATGACACGGATAACTGGGCCTGCCAATAATTTATTACCAAAAATCTTCTATCGTCGGACATGATCAAAATCAAATTACATACGTATCTCGAGACGTATCTTATCTATCAATATACAGGTTGGTGGAGGTGAAATGCGAACATAGGGAAATATATGACAATGTAGTTATCATGCCAGGCATCTTGATATACGTGGAATAAGTACTGTCAATGTCAAAGTAGCTGTCATATTATTGAAATTTTTATTTTCATTAAAATATTTTCTTTGCATAATAATGTATGTGTACGAACAGAACGAGAAAGTTTACATGCACTTTTAGATTTTATTATTATTTCTGTTATTGATTACTCTTTTTGCCACACAAATTCACATTACTTCGTTTTGTGACAATTCTACAAAATATATCAAGATATCTGGCATGAAAGTTCGATTGTCATGTATGTTCCCTATGTTCGCATTTCACCTCCACCAACCTGTATAAATATATTGTATCGTGAATGAATAAATATTAATGCTTACTAATTTTTATTCATTATGTTTGCTCCAAGTAATGTGTCATTGTTTTTGTGAATTTCGGCAATATTCGTTTTGCCAGTACATCCAAAATATTATGTATTCTTAATTTTTTTTGTCAATAGTTTTTGAAGCATCCTCGAGCATCCCGTATATTTTAGCGTGGTGCGATTACACGCTGTCAATTCACTCATGGTTGTTACAGTAGTAATGATGTTTTTATTAAAAGTATTTAAGCAACGAGCTAGCAAGGTACAGTTTATGAAACGATGTTGGGATTTTGACTTGATTTTCGGAAAAAGTCAAAATTCTAAGACCCATCCACGCCAATTTTTTTTCACAAATCACAAACTGTGCGCCTTGCGCGCTCGTATTTATGGTTGCTTAAATACTTTCTTTTAATATTCAAGTTTACATACAACATAGTTGATAAATATTTTTGTTTTTGTAATGTGTAAGTTAGGTATTTTATCTCTCGATATTATTTTTTTGATTTGAGCGCAGTGCAATAATCTATAAATCACATGAAAGCACTCTACGTCCAACGGGTTACAGACACCGCTCTTGGAATACAAATTAGAGACCCTGAAATATTTCCATGCAGAGATACGCATTCATGAAATCGCGAACCCGAATGCGGACATCGTCTACATTACGTTTAGAAATCGTATGTTGCACACAAACACATTCGGTTATCACTTTCAATATTAAATATCAAATCAATCACTGCAACTTGGATACTGTCATTTCTATATTTAAATTAAACGGATAATATTGTTTATTAAATAATAAATAATTGATTGGTTAACAGTTGTAATTTATTAGTTATGTGACATAACTTTTCAGATAAATGTATTAACACAATTTTAAAATTGTTATTTTATCCATTACAAAGAATTATGGAACTTGGCTTTAGGCTAGAAATAATAATTTCTTAAAATCAACTGTAGTTTTGATAACTCAGGTTCGAATCCAATCTAGTACACATTCTAGTTAACTGCATAATTTTTAAAAATATGAAAAAAAAATTCCCCGTAAATGAATGAGTTACTCTTTTCATAGATTTTAATAAAATTGCCAGATTACCGAGATTTAATTATTTTGTTAATTTGTACAACGTTACTTGTATTACTTGTTTTAAATTAATTTAATCATATTAAAAATACTAATTGAATTGAAATTAAACGTAAATATTGTAATGGTTTCAACATTAGAAAATAAAAATATAAAATATTCATACACTGGAAAATGCAACACCAGAAGAGAAGATGCTAATCTAGAAAATTTATAAATAAGAAAAATTCAAATAGGTATAGAATTTTAGATTAGGCCATAAATGCAAACAAGAAGATGCAAATCTAGAAAACTAGTTTGTCTCTTCAAAAAATTAGGTTGAACTACTGTATTCATACACTGGAAAATGCAACACCAGAAGATGCTAATCTAGAGAATTATAAGTAAGAAAAATTCAAATATAGAATATTAGATTAGGCATAAATGCAAACAGGGAGATAAAAATCTAGAAAAGTTATTGAAAATCGAATATCTGGGACAACAGAATAGTACGGGTAAGAGTACGGGGTTGTTCATTTAGTTCAGTTCAACCCACGGTAGTTCAACCTGATTTGTTGCAGAGACAAACTAGTTTTCTAGATTTGCATCTTCCTATGTTTGCATTTATACCGAAACTAAAATTCTTTGTTGTGAATAAATCTTTTGATGCATATAATAATATAATAGATGAATCATTAGATCGGTCTAATCAATTTAATCGATTAGATTGATTAGATCGATTAGATCATTGAGATCGAACTGATCAATTAAATTGATCGATCGAGCTCGATCGATCCATTTTTTTTAATGGTAACCAACCTACAGAATTAACTTCCAATTACAGGATGGTAGATGTTATTATAGTGGAATCCAACCACTCGGACCCAGTGGTATTATTGTCGGTTGTGCTGGGAATCGAACTGGGGACCGCTAGCATGCTAGGCGGACCCTCTACCGCTGAGCTAACCACTGGCCAATCGATCGATCAAAAAATCGATCAAACCTGACGATCAAAAATTTTGATGATTGAACAGCCCCAACTACTACCACTCTACTGTTGCAAGAGAAAGACAGAAGAGGCAGGGCTAATGAGTAGCATTAAAAACAAATTCATAAGTTATTTAACAATAAATAATAATTTATTATTTTTTGCTTTTAATTATGGTGAAATGAATACGAATACCTGTCTTATAAAGGGTGACAAATATATTAATATATAGGTAGGTACTACTTCTCACAAATTTTTTTTAGTCATTTTATTTAAACTGCAGAAGAATATATAAACCATATTTTACTATTGTCACTGTCATGTCACAATCATTAAAATTTTAAAATACTAAATTATAAGTATCGTGGTATATACTTTAATTATTCTTAAATGATACCAGATAGGTACAAAAAAATATATAAAATACATTAAAACCTTAAATATAAAATTTGAAATTTTAATGTTTGGCATTTTTTGAGTTATCGTTTCCGAAAAAATTGTAACATACAACCGAACGAACGCACACACATACACACACAGACATCATCTCGAAAATGTTCTTACTCTAGGGACTCTAAAACGTGCTGCTTTATCCACCAAAAACTCACACTGAAAAATTTTGACCCATCATAATACCTCTCTTATAGAATATGATGCGGGAGGTAAAGAGAAGTAATGACTTATTTGCCATAATTTTAACTGTCAAATCTTCAATCAACCCTCAAGAGTTTTTTGAAAATGGAGCGGTGGCCGATTGAACAAAGGATTGTTTGTGCTGAGAATTTTATTAAAACGAACTCCATTAAGCATCGAAGCAAACGGGGGTCATCTGATCGATGTAATTTTTAAGTATTAATTTAGGATTAACTTGTGATTAAACTTTAGATTTTACTCTGCAATGTTCAACAACTTATTTCGTTCTTTGATAATTGCAGTTTAAAATTTAATTTGTCATCCTTTATTATACCGTGCCTTAAGCCCTGTTCACACTGCGATCTTTGAAGATTCTACGGAGATTCTGAATCCTGAAAAAGAAGAAGTTTTTTTCTTTCTAGTGAGAATTATTTGTTAAATTGCGGTGTCGCTAAATTGAATTTTCAATGAGTCTTGGAAAAGAATAATTTATAATTTATTGATTGCTTCAAAACCACGTAATTATCACTAGAAAGAAAAAAACTTCTTCTTTTCCAGGATTCTGAATCTCAGTAGAATCTTTAAAGATCGCCGTGCGAACAGGGCTTTATACATTTTGTAGGTATTATACATTGCAGTGTATGAATATTAGAGTAAAATTCAAATATCTAGGACCTGAGCTGTGCGAGAAGGCAGAGCTTGTCATGTACTGTCCGTTTTACAAAATTGGAGCTATCGAGTATATGCTACGCTGCACTTCACTTAATTTTCAAAGAAAACAAAAATATAACTCAATCACAATCAATTACAAAATTCACAGCGTTACACGAAGCAAAACACTACAAACGTCAACATGAGAATAACAGATATTGAAGCTGATGTTTTGTAGAACAGACAGTAGCGTAGTTTCCTCTTGTTTATCATCTATACCTCTCTTTCTAAAAAGAGAATTCGTACTTCGCGCAGGGTTCGGCTTAAATGAATTTACCTCTACGGGAGCGCTTTATTTGCTCAAACAGTTTTACAGTCAAACGGTCATTTGATCGAACTTTTATTCTTATAACCTGTTATTTCACCAAACGAAATTTATCTTACACGGGTATTTGGCCGAACTGTTATTTGACCAAACTGGTATTTTACCAATCTGTTATTTAACGAAACGCTGTTAAACCAAAACGCTATTTGACCAAACCGTCATTTGACCAAATCGTCATTTAACCAAATTGCCAAAGCGACAGACGCTACTGACATCTTTAGTACATTAGGAGATCCACTTATTTGCCCAAACTGTTTTACAGTCAAACGGTCATTTGACCGAATTTTTATTCTTATAACCCCGTGTAAGATAAACTTCGTTTGGTAAAAAAACAGGTTATAAGAATAAAAATTCGGTCAAATGTAGTGTACTAAAGATGTCACTAGCGTCTGTCGCTTTGGCAATTTGGTTAAATGACGATTTAGTCAAATGACGATTTGGTTAAATGACGATTTAGTCAAATAACGTTTTGGTGTAATAGCGTTTGGTGAAATAACAGATTGGTAAAATACCAGTTTGGTCAAATAACAGTTCGGCCAAATACCCGTGTAAGATAAAGTTCGTTTGGTGAAATAACAGGTTAGTTCGGTGAAATGACCGCTTGTATTTGTAGATTTGCTCACCTCTTGGTAGCCCATCTGCACAATCTGCTGCAGCTGCTTGTCGCCGCCGCTGCCATTGCTGATCCCCGAGGCAGAGCTGACCCCACTGGTGGTGCTGAGGGTGGAGATGGTGCTCGCCGCGCTGGATCCAACAGTCTCCTTGGCGAACGGCAGCAGCGAGTTGTGGATCTCGGCCATGGCCTTCTGGTGGTAGCCAGAGGCGCGCGCCGACGCCTTCGCCGCGCCCGGGTTCATGGTGACCGCGTGGGAACTGTCGCCGCAAGAGCGGGGCTGCTGGCCCATGCTACGCCCCTGGGCCCCCGGCCCCGGGTAGCTTCACCGGGGTGCCATCAACCCAAGGGAGGCAAGTCAGTGCTGGCTGGGGCAACTCAGTGCTGCTGCTTTACAATACAAGCTGCCGAATCGGGCATTGCGGGGACTGACAATCTGAAATTAAATCAAATGTTGAGAATATATACTGCCTATTTCATGCTTTTAGCGACGCAAAACCGTAGTGAACTCTATCGCTGAATTAACACGAATGTCAGCCTACTGCAAATTTTGTAGTACCTTAATTTAATATAGGTAATTTTGATATTTCATAATATTATATCTCGGCTGTAATAGTTATTTGTGTATTAAGAGCGTAAAGTGACCCTTTGTTACTCGGGCACGGTCTTTGGCTCGCGCTGCAATAGTGCAAGAGGAACAAATACACTTTATGCTCGTAATACACACATAATTTTATCTACGAGTGATATTATTTATTATTAACAATAATGGCATTTAGTTAGTTCAATCTACGATCAACCAATTTGTTTTATTTGTATCCATGACGATACCAATAATATCGAAATAAATAAACAGAAATTTTTGTTTGATTCTGTCATTTTTTTAAATTTTATGTAAACGTTAATAGTTATTTAACAAACTAGTGTGTTAATGAGGACGATTAATAATTGAGACTTTTTAACGCGTGAGAGAAGCGAACGCGTTAATTGTTGAGATTATTAATCGCCTATTAACACATGAGTTAGTTACAATATTTTTCCGTTGGTCATACCTTTTTAATTTGATAAAATTTCAATTTTATTCCATAATAAATTAGGACCGCTTCAAATGTTCACCACAATTGGATCGACAACAATGGACAACTCAACAATAAAAATCAACTGTTTTCAGGGAGAAGCGGGTGCAGTCAGTTCACTTAATATTGATTAGCAGTACTAAATCTTAAGGTTTTCTCGTTTTTAGAATGATGTTATTACTTTTATATTCATTTTAAAGCAATTCTACGTAAATATTATTTACCTAGAAGTGTGAAAATCATTTCTTTTAATTCTGTTTTGTATTTTGGTAAAGCTTAGAGCTGGTCAATATAATACAATATTACGTGTATTGAACGCATCCAATAAATCGTTGATTAATAAAAAATCATGCATTTATAGGGGTCATAAATGCATGATTTTTTACATTACATTTTTTACATTTTGCTTGTTACTGAGGAGTAACAATCAACTTTACGTTGACAATTGAAAGCATAAATATAAACTTTTCATAGTAGTCGTAGATAAAGATATTTTTATTGCTCATGTGGATTGCGCCTCACACAATAATATTACAAAATTCGTAAAAAAAATATTCTTCTTTACGGTCTAGATATACATTTGTAATAATAGATATTTGTTTAACTAAGCAAAGATCAAAGAAATAATAGATTTACTGCCGTGGTTAGAGTTAACTTAGGCAGTAAATCTGTATTTTTGCCATGTTAAACACGTTATTTATTCGCTGATTGTTATTAATCAATATTAATTTATTAATTATTTTCAATATTTTCACAGGTATCGCTATCAAATTATGTTTCAATGCGCGTTTGTTGAACGATTGCTATGCGCTTGTTGAACGATTGCTTTGAAAAAACCAATTTACCTATTATTTATATTTTCATGAAATTGTATTGATTCACCATAGCAACAATTACTTTTATTGCCTAGGCATTAAGAATAATTTTATTGATTAGGCACTAAAAGTGACTCTTCACAGACTGTCAGCTGTAAATAATAGTATATTACATTACAAGTCATGAAAATGTTTCATTGCAGACGAGGAGGCGTTTGAAGAATGCGAGGATGCGCAGCGTCCGAGCATTTCTTCAAAGCCTCCGAGTCAAGCAAATACATTTTTATGACGCGTGATGTATTCTATTTTTTTTAAATCGGCAATTAAGCTTAAAATTATAAAAAAAATTAGGTTTGCATAAATCATCAGAGCTGTGACAAATCATCAGAGCTGTCACAAATTTTAGAAAAAGTTGTCATGACAAGTAAACAAAGTTGAAAGTAAAAATGACTAGGCATGAAAATAAAATTTTCATGCCTAGTCATGAAAATCTTACTTTCATGCCGCAAATTAGTCTGGAAATGACGATTTTCATGCCGATTTTGAAAAAAATAAATTTGTTTTTCATCGGGTTTCATTAAGCTAGAGAATAAACAAAAATATTAACAACACTAAAAATTTCCTTATTAAAAATTATAAGCGGATAAATATACCTATTCACAAAACCAATATCGAATTCCTAATATATTAAAATAACAGATAAATAATAAGGAAAAATTATGTGGTAAGTAATACATTCTTAATTTATTAATCATCAGTTAATCAAATATATTTTAAATATAATTTAACTGGAAGCAAATGGAAAATTTATTTATTATTAATGTGACAAGAAAAATTACCAAATAATATTTATAAAATACAGGATATCCCGATTACGAATTATGTATCAAAAAAATTACTTCTAATTTTAAAAATTATTATTATTTTAAGATTTTAACCAAATAGAATTTACTTAAAATATTAAAAGATAATGTCCAAAGAAAAAAATAGTCTGCAATATCTCTCGTACAGTGTACTTCAACAAGCACTCGTTTTATTATTAGAAATAATGACATATTTCTAGTTGAACGCCTTCAACAGATGCATATATATGAAAATATAAACCTAGATAAGTAATGCTTCCTCAAACGCGCATTAAATTCTAGATAACACTGATTAGAATCTCACTAAACAGTTAGTAAAAGTAAATTTAATTGCAAAGATCGTTGCTCTCGTTCAAGTAAACATAGTGATCAGCATTGGTTCGCTATTTGATTCTAATGACACTCAAATCACTGATCGATAGATTGTGTATCAATTTTAATGAGTAATGACAACGGTAAGACTGCAGTTAGAATAATGACGGCCATTTGATTGACACAAAATTAAAAATAAGTGTATTACATGATTATTATTACGTTTAGTTCGTTGTTAAATCGTATAGCAATCAGGCTATGCTTAGGGCACTACACTACTACTACAGTTATTTAAAATAGCGTCCAAAATTAACAAATTTTTCTTTTTTCGCTTTTATACTGAACTTACAGAGTATAAAGCTAGGTTCAAACCTACCCAGTTATAAGTGTAAGTGGCTAATTTAACCAACCAGCGCTCAATGTTTGCACTTATAATTGAAATTGGAATTTTGTGGAAGCGCTGGTTGGTTAATTTAGCACTTATACTTATAAGTGGGTAGGTCTGAATCTTGCTTTAAGCCTCATTCGCATAAGCATTTAGTTTTAAGGTTTACATTTATGTTTACGTTTAAGAAAATTTGAGCATTCACAGTGCTTCTCGCAGTGCTTGAAAGTGGGAAGTGTGAATTCTCGTATTTAGTTTATGAATTTAAACTTTCATAAACGTAAACATAAATGTAAACCTTAAAATTAAATGCTTATGTGGATTAATTAATTAAATACAAGGGCAGAATTGAATTTGTATTGTACTAAATTGTGAATTAGTAAAAGCCAGAGGTAAAACGCAATTTTAAACAAGCATTTTTATTTTATATCTGGTCTGGTTACGCCGAGGTTACGCTTTGGGTTAAGCCCTTGTTAAAAATATGTACCTATCAGATATTTAAAAGGCGTTAATCCCTTTTGTGAATAATCCGGAATTGTCTAAGTAAGCCTAGCAATAATCTCAACAAATGAATATCAATATATTGGCAATCGTTGAATTCAGAACAAATGAATATCGGTTGCTACAGCAACACATATCTTCTGTTTTACATATTTAAAAAAAATTGACATTCGTCAATCTGTAACAAATGAATATTGTTCAATATAGCAACGAATGTCTTTTGTTTTAGGCGAGTTTTAATCATAAAAAACAAATGACAATCGTCACATCTTTTACAAATAAATATTATTTGGCACAGTAAGTCATATCTTTTGTTTTATACATAAAAATAACAACTGATATTCATCAATCTGTTAATTACTGTAGCAACGAAAATCTTTTGTTTGAGTCATATAAAAACAATTGACAGTCGCTAAATCTGTAACAAACGAATATGATTTGACACAGTAACGCATATCTTTTGTTTAAAATAATTGACGTGCGTTATCAAAAAATGGATGGTTGTTAAATCTGTCAAATTAGCACAATAAAACAGTTGAATTTATTTAATATTGCATTCATGAAATAAACAACAGAAATAAAAAATTAATTAATTTGTAATTAGTAGAAAATGACACTAACTCCAAGTGAGATTAAATATTTTCCATGCATTCAAAGATAATAATTTTATGAATACATTATAAATTAGAGTCTTTATTATTATTATACAACTGGACTGACAAGTTTTCAACAGGCATTTTTTCTAATGGACACTCATTTTGTCCGATCTCTTGCACATACCAACACACACACACACACACACATACGGAATATACATACGTATAAACGTATTAACAACATGTCAGTGTTAATATGTAAATAGTAATGCTTATCATGCGTGTATTTTCACAGGACAACCCACTTATAAGAAAATTATGCTACTTCTATTCATTTGTTTCTGATGGGAATGCTTTCAACGGCAGAATATTCATAATCCGAATCATGTTGTAGCCGAATATTCATCTTCAGAATATTCAAATTCCAAAAGTTTTGGGCCGGAGTTACACTATAAAAGTCCTTTGACAAAGATATTTTATGAAAGATATTTGACGAGAAATTTGATAGTGCAATAATACTGGGTGTAATAGCTAATAGCTTTTTTTATAAAAGTTGGGCTAAGTTTTATAAATGAATATGTCACATTTCTCTTTTATAAAAGATCTGTCATCTGTCAAAAAAACTTGTATAGTGTTATGTCGGCCTTAGGTTCGTACCGAGGTTCGTACAGAACTATTCAAATTCCGAAAGTTTTTCAAATTTTGACCAATGTTGCAGCCGAATAATCATTTTCAGAATTCCTAAAGCCGAATTCACAGATCGAAATTTGGTGAAATTTGTAATATGGCAAGGTGTTCTTGTGTTCATAATAATGAAATTTGGGACACTCAAATTTCAATTCGTAGCATAATATCCAAACTCCAAACTTTTTCAGTAAATTTAGGTTGCGTTCTATTAAATTATATTTCTTTTATGGAAATTTGGCAATTATATTTACAAAATCTTCTGTTTTCATTTTTCTTTATCACGTTTTCATCAACAAAAACAAACTGACACTGACAAGATAAACAGCACGACACAAATTTAGGACTGTGAACAGTCAAATTAATTTTTTGAAAATTTCAGTGATTTTCACCAAATTTCGAGTTGTGAACGCAGCTTTCGGAATTTGAATATTCTGTTGTTGACACGGCACCCGTTTGTGATTTACAATTATTATTAGTCAATAAGCACAAAAAATTATCTATTTCGCAAGTCTATATGCACACAGACAAATCTAAATATTTATATTTGATTTTATCAGTCGGTGGAGATTATTAATTAATTAAAACAAAAGTTGTTATTTGCTGCAGTTAAAGATAAATATAAATTTTCGGTATTTTCATAGTAAGCAATGGCGTAAGTTCAAAAATTTCATTTCACATTCCAGAGTTTTTTTCTAAGCGAGTTTCCAATTATCACATGTAAACGAAGTATGAGAACAACATAAACTCGAGCATAAACTCAAGATGATAATAAATATTTTGCATGATACAAATTTGTTCGTAAAAATAATCGTCAATAAAATATTGAATAAAATCTGCATGTAATTAAAGTTTTGTTAGTTGGTGGTGATTATTAATTAATTACAACAAAAGTTATTATTTGCTCTTATGCCCGAAATTTGATAAAATTTGTAAAGTCTGTCATATGGTAATGTGTACTTGCGTTCACATCACTGCAATTTAGTGTTGTGAACGCCAGTACACATTGCCATATGACAGACTTTACAAATTTCGTCAAAATTCACCAAATTTCGGGCTGAGAATGCGGCATTAAGTTATCGATATTCTCATAGTAATGGCGCAAGTTCAAAAATTTCATTTCACATTCCATAGTTTTTTCTAAGCGAGTTTCCAATGACACTTAAAAAATTCCACATTATCACATGTAAACGAAGTATGAGCACAACATAAACTCAAGATGATAATAAATATTTTGTATGATACAAATTTTTTGTGCGTGAAAATGAACGACAATAAAAAATTGAATAAAATCTTTGCGTTAATTGAAGTTGTCTTTCGGAATTCCAATGTTTTTAAATGTCTGGAATGACTGATTAGTGTAACATATTTGTGTTACGCACTCGTCAATGACAATAAAATAAACAAACCTAATATGAATACCTCCAAAATTGATATATGTGCCAAAGTATGCAACATTTACAATGGCCCTAGGCATAGCTAAAGGTATTTGTATGTGCCAAATTACTATCAGTGCATTCCATGGCTATACGATATTTTTAAATGACATTTCATGATCATAATGACATGAATTTAATCACGATGGCAGTGATAATAGTCGAAACTGACAATACTCGTACCTGTTTTCTTATGAGTGTGAGGCTGAATTTATAGGATTTGGAGAATTATCCATAGTGGCATTAGCAATTGCTCATCTGTACCGCATTCCACAACACTGCAAGGTAATGACACTTCAGTTCTAAGCTATTCGTTCGGGGTGTATGCAGGCACTTTTACATTTTTTTATTATCACTACACATAAATTTAGCACTGAAAAATTCACAAACTTTATTTAAGGCACTAAAATTCTTAAACTAAAACAAAGGATAATTGAAACTACAAGCAATACACAGTCCGACATATTATTTTCGTGTGCCAGCACATTGCCAACTCTATATCTTTTAGTGACATTTTTTCCAACCAGAATTTTTATTTAAAAACCCACGAACTTATTAAATAATTTACAATACTTCATCTCCCAAAAATGTACTATTTATATTCAAAGAAACATTTGCAAATAATCCAAAATTTATGATAAATTATTTTCAGCATCTTTTACAGCTAACATCATGCTGTATCCATCAGGTTACGAGATGAAATAGAGTGCCTTTATACAGAAAGTATGGACATACGATGTCTAATTTTTATTGGTGCCGCCATGTTGCAACCGAAATGTGTTTGTTTGTACTAAGATTTGACATGGTCTGTCAAAATCGTACCTATCTGTCGAATTATAATCAATTCAAAATGCACAGTTCTATTGTCCCAACTCGGTCCCAACCGTCCGCAACATAAATGGGTTTAAGACTGATTAATTTAACCAATTAGTTTACTTTATATCGTATTGTTTATAAAATAATTAATGTTATCTAACGACCAAGTATGTTTCTTATAAATTAGATAATTATTGTGTATTTGACGGCGTTATTCATATAAATTTCTTATAAATTAGATAATTATTGTGTATTTGACGGCATTATTCATAAATTAGTTAATTTGAACAGACGTGTCAATTGATTGTTGCTACCTATTTTCAACTTCCTAACAATTAATATAATTTTATCTACGAATAGATAAACCCCTCAGGTAAGACACACTATTTTATTATGAATTAATAATTCAACACTATTGGATTATGAGTCAATTATTCAACATCAACACTACTGTCACTGTCATACCATCAAAAGGTGAGGTTAGATACTTTAATTAATAAAAACGTGGAAAATGTTTAATTTAAATAGTCGTAGATAAAACGTCGTATTTGACTCGCACAAAATGGCTATAATTAATTTGGATGATTATATATTCGCTTTCAGCTCGTGCATAAATTTTCATCCTCTTGAATTTTAATAGCCTATATTATGTGCTCGTTCAAAAAATAGTGTGAATCCATGCAATATGGCGCCAATGGCCACACTCCCAGTATATAGGCACTCTAGAAAAAATAACCTAACTTTTCCTTTTCCACCTTTCTCTACCTCTTATTTACAACAATCTATTAACAATTAATGAATAAACGAATGTACTTATTTGTTGTTAATAATTACTACGGCAACTAGAAACAACAATAACTATGGGGAAAGTTATGTCAATGATATCACGACCGATTAAAAACTTTAACGTAGAAGCGCGAGCACACAAAATTATTTCAAAAGATAAACCAGTACCTGCTCCTAGACACAAGGCTAATGTAGAAGAGGCAGAGAAATTATTACGAGGTGTGTTTATCAATAAATAATTGTAATATCGCATAATCACTTGCACTTGTTTTATAGAAAACCCGCATTCAATGCAAGAGCTTTTACAAAAAGATATTCAACTGGATACACGTTTAAAAGATGTTTACGTCAAATCACACGATTCAGAGGTAAGTTTTTTAAGATCCTGTTCACACAAGGATTCTTTGAAGATTCATTAATGCTTCAAAATTTAGAGAAAAATAATTCTTATTAGAATTACCTGTCAAATTGCGGTGCCACTAAATTGAATCATCAATGAGTCTTGGAAAAGATGAATTTATAATTTATTGATTAGGTATTTCAAAACTGAATTTAATTTTTCCAAGATTCAGAATCCTTGTCTAAACAGGGCTTAAGGGACAGAATAAAACGCTGATCTGCGAAGTACAACGGCTTGGGAGGGTCATTGTTAATATTTTATTGAGTTTATAAAGTTGGGGTCATGTTGGGAATTCAATATAAAAAAATATTTACCTTGACCTTTCCAAGCCGCCGTAGCGAAGAAATGCAAGATGCACGTAACAGAGAATAGAATCAATCCAAATAAAGTATGTGGGACTAAAGAAGGGTATAATGTTTATTCAGCTTTATTAATTTTTGGTTCAGTTCAATTATGGCCAGTTGAACCGCTTCCACTTAAATTTTAAGTTTTCCTTAAATGAACAATATCGAATCAAAATCACATTGTCAAATGTAGAAATAACATTGCTGTCATTAATTCGATTCGATGTTTTTCATTTAAGTAATACTAGAGTTTTTACCAAAACCGAGTATGTGGGATTCAAGAAGGGTATAAGTTTTTTTTATTTAGTTTATCTGTGCATATCTTCGCAGATTAGCGCGTTTCAGTTGTCAGCGCTGATCAGCGTTTTATTTTTACCAGTTTTTTAAGCTTTTGTGTAAAAATATTTGATAAATACTTTTTAGATTGAAATTAAAGTAAGTGAAAATTTAGAACGACCCTTACCTATGAACAGAACCTTAGTCGAACAGTTCGAATTCGGTTTTCATGAACCAATTGCGGTACCTATAGGGCGTTGCACATTAAGACAAGCCTTAAAATTTTTAACGCAGCATCAAGAAGATTCCAGCACTTGGAACAGTGCTAGAATAGCTTTGGAGCACAAAATACCAGAAGAAACAATAAGTAAGATAATCTTACTTTTATAATTTGACTATTAATTTACTTATAATTTCAGGTAGTATACTGCATTACTTTAGAATCTACAAAGTATACATCCCCGAAAAAGGATCTAAGGTAGTTTTAGCGGAACCTAGTATACCAAAAAAACGCTTAAACCGTGAATCCATAAAACAACTCCTAGAAGAAGAGCAGAAAAAGTAATGTTATGTAAATAATTAGTCAAATTTAATTAAAATATTTATTAATAAAATGGTTAAAATAATTACGGTGCTTGTTTGTCCCATCGCCAAACCGTTCCGTCATCACAAACACATAATAATATAGATCCGTCTCGGCTTAGACTTGTTTGGCGAATAGCAGTCGTACATCTAGGATGCTGAAGAGTTGAACACCGAGCTTGACTAGGATCCGAAACGTCCAAATCCCAAACATAAGTCTTTCCGACCTGGTTACCCAACGCTAAAGTCTAAAACATTCATTCAAACAATATTACTTCTCTCAACAGATTGGTGCCCATTTAATGCTCAGTTCACAAGAGAATTTTTTTTCCTAAAAAGTTTCTTGAAAATAAAACAAGTGCTTTGAGCTGTTATAAAAAACATGTCAATACCGTTCATACTGGAAAACTAATTATTTTTATAAGTTCTCTAGCTTTGATTTATTTTATAGAAATAATGTTTCCTCCACAGTTTCCCCATATGACTGATATGATATTTATAGTTTTTTTTTATAACAGCTTGTTTTACTTCCAAGAAATTTTTTAGGAACAACCTTCCCCGTGTGAACTGGGCAATACATTAGAAAACAAATCTAGAATTTTTATACACGGAAAAATGCAACACCAGAAGATGCAAATATATAATCAAATCTAGGCAAGATAGATTATTATAGACAACTAGTGTGTCTTTTCAACACAAATTTTTAAATGAACACACTCGGTTCAGACTATAATTATTATTCTAAATGTGCATCTTCCTGTGTTTGCATTTTTTATGCCAGATCAAAATTCTAGATTTAAATTTTCCTGTGAATGAATCTGTTGATGTAAGTATTTTGTTACTTATTTTGCATTTTCCTGTATATGGATATTTTAGATTTTTATTTTCTGGTGTTGAAGCCATTCTTACCTTTTGCCAAAAATCCATCGCAAATCGAATGAACCAAATCTCACACTCTTTATATTCGAACCGATGTATAACAGTAACTTTTGTTTCACCCTGCCTTAAAGTTGTATCTTCTAATCGCCCAGGTTTCCAACAAACTATGCAATTTTCACACGACTGTACAAAACAAATGAATTAATAAATAAACAATTGATAAGTAAAGTCAACTAACTTTTGATAAAACAAAATCACCCAGCCACCTGACACAGTCGACGTAATTTCGATGAATATCTCGAGTAGAGAAATCTGGAAAATGTTCTTTTAAAGACGGAAAAGGCCGCACATTCCTGGAAGCTGCCCAGTTATAAGAATTTTTAATTGCTTCGTCCATGCTTGGTTTGTTCATTTTCCAAAGTTTTAAGGAATGGTCCATGCCGCAAGACATTATTCGATCGCCGTTTATGTCGAAATCCTACAATTATTCAATTATTTAACGTTTCTATAAACTATCGCCTGTTTTTAAATTACGAGTAAAAACAAAATTCTAGGGCGATTTCTATGATTGTGATTGGCTGGAGCACCGCCGGTATTACACCCAACAAGTCCAAATGTCATGTTTATGTTAACTGTCATTTGCAAAGTGATTATTATTATTTAAAATTTCCTTTTGTGCGCAACTGTCTAAAAAGTTGACATTCAGGCCGCGAAGTACAATACATTTGAAATATTAAAAAAATTGAGTTAATAGGGGCCTGGTTTACGAGTCTTACACCAAAACATTTTTGGATTTTTGATATCCAATAGTCTACAAAACCGTACGAGAACTATACAAGGAGATATTCAGGTAAAATAAAAAAAAACTATAAAACAACATTATAACGCACAGCATTTACTTACAAAGAACGAAAGCAGAATTTATATAACATTTGAATTGTTTGTGTAAACTGCTCTTGACAACAGCACATAGCAACCAATAGAATCACAAGAATCTATCTGTCAAAATAGTTTTAAAATAGAGTTTAAGGGATTGAATAAAAAATAAAATCCTATTAATTTTCTGTATTTTTTAAGAGTAAATATGACTTTTGTTTTTACTGTTCCTATAATCTGTTTTAAAATTGGGAGGAGGAAAAACAAAATTTTGGATAGATTGGCTGAAATACCGCTGGTTTTATATTATTTTGAAGATTATACAAGGTGATTGTTGCTAAAAATTTGATTTCAATTGTATTAAAATTTAACGAAAAAGAAATTCTAACGATTTTCTAGATTTTTAAGAGTGTAAATCTAACTGTTGTTTTTACTCCTTCTAGTGAAAAAAAGACTATAGTTTAAAAACTAATTAAATTGAGATTATTACCGCGCTAAGAACTTCATCTCGATGTCCTTCAACTCCCCCAAAAATAGCAATACAAACATCAGTCTTAATATTCCACAACCTCAGAGCATGATCTTTCGAAACACTCAACAATAAATTAGGATCTCTAGGATGAAATTTCAGTTCGTTTACAGCGTGTCCATGGCCTATGTACTGCTTAATGCAGCTCATAGTAGACGGACTAAATATCCTAACGATTCCTCTAGACCCAGCGACTGCTAAAATAGGTTTACCGGTATCTTCTTCGTGCGACCACGCACAAGTATAGTAATTCTCATCTAAATCTGGATCGGCGTAACACTGAAGAAGTTTAATTCCATTACCTTCCGGACATTCGTAAATTGAAACACGATTACTACCAACTGCGGCGAATATCGATGGCTGTCCTTCTTTGAGGTAGTGGTTGAATTGGGCCCCAAATAGCGGCTGCCCGTGGTCCTCTTTAATACTGCAACTATTTTTGCGGTTATAAAACCTGGAGCAGGCCACAGCGTATAAATCATGGCATATAATTTCTATCCCCATCACAGGGTCCACCGACACCGTGTCTAAAAGTAGTGAGGGCCAGTGTCGACACATGGGGCCACGGTGTATAATAACATAGTCGATAAGTATTGTCACTTTCCCGTGGTTCTACAGTTCCTACCAAAACCGAATAATGTAGGATTCAAGAAGGGTATAGGGTTCTTTATTTAGTTTAGTTCATTCATAGTTTCTATTAAAACCGAGTGGCAAGACTGATGAACATGTTATTATACGCCGTGGCCCCATGTGTAGACACCGTGGCCCTCCCTGTTTTTAGACACGGTTAAATATATAAGGGGCACGTCAGGCAATCTGTACAGCCAAGGACATCGTTTGAGCAATCAAATCAGTGAAAGCAGTAAACTAACTTCTGGCGGTTTGATATTTTATAGTTGTTTTCAGCTGATTACATGGTTTGATTGGTTGAACGAAGATTTTAGTTGTACTGTTAGAATGACACGCCCGGGATACATAAGGGGATCAGTCAGTCTGTACAGTCAAGCACATCGTTTGACCAATCAAACCAGTAAACTACTTCTCGCAGTTTGATATATTGTAGTTGTTTTCAGCTGATTACATGGTTTAAAAGATTGAACGATGACTTTGGCTTTAGTCAGAATGACATGTCCGGAATACATAAGGGGCACATCAGTTAGTCTGTACAGCCAAGTACATCGTTTAACGATCTATTATACGCCGTGGATCCTGTGGCGGGGACAGAAATTATACGCTATGATTTTAGACGCCGTGATCCGCACTCATAAAAGCGCTGGCTCTATGTTTGAGATACTTACATGTATTTATACATGGGTTTAATAACCTTTGCTACTTTTTTTCTACCGCGTTTGCCCTTTCTGCCGCCCTTATTTGTAGGGGTAGCACTTCTAGAAGTGTTATCTGTTGTACTGGTGCTTCCAACACTTGATGTTTCATCCTAGATTTTGTTTCAAACAATCAACATAACCAAACTTATGTAATTTATGGTACTTACTGCATCATCTCCAGATTCCTCGGTAAAATTTGATATTTCTGATGTGTTAGGTTGCGCCGCCTTCATGTTTTTGGCTTTCATTACAATAAATATGCAGTATTTACAACAATAATTGACATTTAAAATTGGTAGCGCGGGTAAAACAAAACATATGACGCTAATTCGAGTTCAACTGTTTGGCGGCGCTGGCTGTCAACTTTTTAAAAATTGGAGGGGCAATGTTTTGTAATTTTATTAAGAAGAGTCGATTTATTTTCTTATGATTACAGCTCAAACTTGATGATTCTGATGTATTAGGTTAGGCCTTCATGTGTTTTGCTTTCATTATAATAAAAATGCGGTATTTTCAAAAATAATTGACATTTAAAATTGACAGCACGGGTAAAATAAAACATATGACGCTAGTTCGAGTTCAACTGTTTGGCGACGCCAGCTCCCTACTCTGCTGTCAACTTTTAAAAAATGGTGGGATACAATGAACAGGTTGTTTTGTTATTTTATTAAGACGAGTAAATTTATTTTCTTATGATTACAGCTAACCTGTTTAATGTATAAAACATTTTATAAAGTACAACAAAAAATACAACGCAGATAAAATTTCATGACACATCATATATTTAAAATATAATTGCGTTATTAAATATAATCAAAGTTTAACTAATAACTTCTTATAATTAGAAATATTATTACATAAACATAAACCCTGATTATATTTTATAACGCAGTGAAGCTACCACACAATACAATGACAACTTAAGCTTATAAAATCTGAATTTTTTTTTTTTTGTATAATATATATATATTTCTTGACGAAAATAAGTAATAGATAATCAAAAAAGCACTCAAATAATATCATTTCTACGATTTCGTTTCAAACTAAGTACAGATAATCTAAATTACTAAAATATATTTTAAGTATCTTAAGAATTCTAATTTTTGTATCTGTTGGCACTAAACGAATATATTCAGAACCTATAGAATTTACATCGTAATAACCAATGTGATAAAATATTTATAATTAATGATATTTACAAACCACGTCTGTTTAAAACAAAATACTTGTATTTGAATATGAAAACAGAACGTCTTAAGGCACTAGTGGTTCTTGTAGCTCAATATATATAATACACTTAAACAATTAACTTTACTATAAATATATTTAAATACATTTGCACTGTGTATTCAACGAACAATATAATCTTCAAATGAATATATACATTTTTATTTTTAAATTGCACTTTATAGTTTAGTTTTTAAAAATCAGATCCGTAATAATTATTGCTTACTTTGATTTTTCCTTATTGCTTGAATATAATATTTCAAAAGTAATACGTACCATAATGTAGAAGTAATCAAATAAATTGAGATTCTTGATATTAATAATTAATCTACACAATCAGTTAAAAGAATTAAGTATTACCATTCTACTTACTTATTTGTATATAATCAATATCATTATTGCTACACATGCAAATTTGTGCGAATAAATATAAATTTATGCATTTCTCCAACACATGTCTTTATCATAAAATTACTTTTAGAAATTTTGTACAATAGGTTTTATGTTCACCTCAGAATTGATCTGCATGTTCAAAAGTCGAAATGAAAATGAATTTTCGAATTGGCACCTAACAGATTTCAAATGGCACAATCTTACAATTACTTACTGCACTTTAAAGTTATTAAAAATAGTATTAATTTTATATTACATGATTATAGCAATTAGCCATCGACCTGGAGTTTTATTTTGTTAGTTAATGTATTAATTGTTTTAATAAGTACTAATCAATACTGTTTATCATATTGTTATATATGACAACATTTTATTAGTGTCAACGGTTGTAATTTCTTGTACCAGTTTTCACGTGACAACAAAAAATGTATCTTAAAACGCAACCGAAAAAATAAATTTAATTCATCATTCATTGTAAAACAATAAATTCAAATAAAAATAATAAAACACTATATTTGATTTTCCGATACAATTAAATAAAATATCCAATTTTCTGTTTTGAAATACAGTATTACTTTTTAGTAGAAACGGTAGAAACTAAGTAGAACTAAAATAACGATATAGAAATATAAGATTCATGATTTTAACTTCGTATTCTAGATAATATTTTCAACAATTGTGAAGTATTAACATCAATATGAACTGCTAGTATAACTACGAATTAAGAATAACATGAGTTTTGTCTGCTTTTTATGAATTGTTTAAGAATAAGAAATATTTGACGCATTGTTGTTACATAATTTATAGCAAATAATCTACTGAGTAAAAATATATCTCTTAATACTTTAACGCCAATATACGAAACAAAACATTGTTCTATAAAGCCTCATTCACATAAGAATTTAGTTTTAAGGTTTACATTTATGTTTACGTTTAAGAAAATTTAAATACATCTAACTAAATACTAAATACGAGCATTCACAACACTTGAAATGTAACGTGTGATAGATATATTTAAAATTTAAACTTTCTTAAACGTAAACATAAATTAAAACCTTAAAACTAAATGCTTATGTGAATGAGGCTTATTCTTAGCAACATTAAAATGATATTTAAACTGTGTGATATTGTAACGTCAATATATGAAAGGAAACATTATTCTAAAAGTATTCGTTGCAACAGCAAAATTGAAATGATATTTTAAATTTTTTCTGTATAGATATAAATTTCAACAAGTATAAAATTAATAATAATCTCTTGATACTACAACGTCAATATACGAAAGAAGACATTGTTCTATAAGTATTCGTTGGAACAGCAAAATTGACATTTTAAATTTTGTTGTGTGTATAGATATAAATTTCAACAAGTGTAAACTGAACAATAAAGATATCTCTTGATATTTAACGTCAATGGAACATTGTCAAATAAAACAGATAACAATGATTATAGTTCTACTGATTTGTTGATGCTCGCGCCAATCATGAAAGTAGTTTGAGTTTAGTGTGCGGTCAATGGCTGCTTAAAATGAATGACAATGTGAAGAATGAAGTTTGTTGTTGTGTGTCTGTTGTTAAACAACGTACCGTCTTTAGGATTCGGTTGGCGGCCCCGTGTAGCGGAGTTGGTTAGTTCAGTCCGCAGGTTAACAGGGGATGACTGGGCGCAGTGACGTGTGTTAGCACTCCAAGCCTACAGGCCATGGCCGGGTTAACAAGAAAAGAAAAGAAAACAGATTGTTAGTAAATCGTATAGTATCATTTTTAACCAATGCATTATCATAGTTGGTTTACCCCAGTGTCAGTATGATTAATTGTTTACATCATTTTTATATGTTTCTTCAAAATAGTTTACAAACGTTCCACTAATATCAAGATTACTTTATTATATTCCACAGCACGGCTAGTAACCGCACACAGTATAATACAGGGTGATTAACAACCTCGAGCATCTATTTTAATGGCATATAGTGCTCAACAGAACTGAAAGATTTTTTTCATAATTCGCAATTTTAGTTTCCAGGTTTTTAATCAAACAGTTTTGGGTCACTGTTTTCAAATAGAATTTCATAAATAATTTACTAATCTTGCCATTGCGTAATTATTAATAAAACTTAGTGGTTTAAAAATGTGATTCTTGCGAAAATTGCCCTACATTTACGAATATTTAAAAAATTCTTTTTGTTCCATGATCTATATGCACGAAGTTGTGAATCATTCTGTATATCTATACCAATGACTCACTATATGTGAGGCTGCCACACCCAAGTTGGGTAAAAAGACGTAAAAGATAGTATGTAATAGCAAAATTACTAAATTTTGAGTAACAGTAACCAAAACATAAGGATTCTTTGAGGATTATGTCATACTTCCGAATCCAGAGAAAAAAAATCTTCAATGAGTCTTGACAAAGACGGATTTATAATTTATTGATAACTTCAAAGCAGTGATTTTTTCCACGATTCAGTAGCATGAGAGAATCTATGTGTGAACAGGGCATTAGCCCAATAACTTTAAATTATTATAGATACTTTTGGTACTCAATTAGTAATTTTGCTGCTTATTTAATTAGTACTATTCTCAAATAAATTTTATTATTTAATTACAGCCATACTCGAATTGAGTATAAGGCGTAATCATTATTTATTTTAATTTAAACAGTTTATAGTGGGCTCGAACCACTTAGCACAATTTTATTTTAATTTTAAATTAGCAAGAACAATTTTGTACATATCAGAAAATGTGGTTTTGATATCTATTTTATATTTCTAGATAAAGTATTGGATAACTCATAAAAATATTGTATCAAAAATGAAGTCCAAATATAATTTTTGGTACCTACAATGTTTTATAGTCCAGAACATTATTGATATAATTAAAAAACTGGACTTCGCTTTTTAAGAAGAGTACCTGTAAGTATTTTTTTTTTGAGAAATCGTGTGCAATATAAAATAATCTTGTTTGTAAACTATGTGATGAACATAAAGAAATAACATGAATCCCAGAAACAAACGAAGACATGCATCTCCGCTGGTGAAATTAGAAACAATATTAATTATTAATAAACGATTTGTCGTAATCGTTTGAAATAGAATACTGACACAGGTGTAATTAGTAAAGCATTTTGTACATATGTAGCACAAGTTATTGGTTGTCATACAACATATTAATATTAACAGTTGTGAATATATTATTAAATGCAGCGTAAAGTGCAATTGTATCCAACAAAGATTTTACTTAATGGCGAGTGCAGAAGTCTATGCAGGTTTTTAATTATTAATACTGTTTTGAGTGGAATTTATGCTTTTGATCTTAAGTCGATTAATATTAGACTATGATACGAACCAACACACCATAGTGTTCTATGTACATACATTCAACACGCACACACAATCCAAATATAGCTCTGCTTTTGACGACAGAGTTAATGAAAATACAAATTTTATTCCAAAATTTGTACTTTCTCCCTTGCATACAACATTCCTTGGCCATGTGGATTAGTTACAAATTATTAATTATGGTTTTTGTTAATTAGTTAATTTTAGAGTGTCTTTAGATGAAAAGCAACGATCAGTTTTGTGGAATCTGTAACAATTCTAGGAGATTTTCACAATTAAAATAATTTAAAATGTAATTGATATAAATATATTTCTTCCACAATGGCTCAAGTCAACAACATACAAAAAATAAAATATACTAGGTAGATATATAAAACTACTTAATACTAAACACGTATATAAATAAGTTTGCAACAGGCAATTTAATTTCAATATCCAATCGTACTTTGCTACTTTCAAAGGAAAGAAGGGCCCAATCACTGGAAACCACTGGAATTAGCACCGTTGTAGAAAAGCAATCTTGCTAGAAATAAAACAACATGAGATAGAATATTATGACGTTATAAAATCATGTTAGGGTCATCCTTCTTTCCTTTTCAAAAGAGAGCGCACCGTTTCTACTTTATGACTAAGTTTTGACAATCTGGACACTTCTTTCACAACCTGCGGGTAATGACACTCAATACTGTTTTTGTGGCTGTGGAAACAATGCTATTTACTACTGCATCGCCATAATATTCCAATAATTTGCAACTTGCTCTTCCACACATTACTACAATCTACACACATACAAAACAAACTTGTTGACAGATTATACAGTGTGTAAAATGAGTAATACGTGGAAGAAAACTAAAATAAATATAAAAATCTGATAAATATTTAACGGCACTATACAACCATAAATAAATTATAAATTACTAAATAAACGCCACAATGGGTACCCAGAATACAGGAAATATATAAAATAATGTGATGCATTAATTTTGTACAACTTGTTACGTATACACCGCGCAAAAAATACGCGCGGTGTGAAAATATTTCCGGTAATCTTTCGGGCACAGAAGAATAGACCACGTTTACTGTAAATAATCTATAAACAGTCAAAAAATCACAAATGTGATCACATTCTGCTGCCGTGTCTTAATGACAACATTATAAGCCTCAATTGATAACTATAATTGTATTAATTATGGTTCAAGATCCATAATGAGTCCATTATAGGCCAAGAACCATAACGAATCCATTATAGTACTCGGTAGCAGCGTTAATAAAAAAGTTTCAGAAACAGTACCTGATTTGTTGTTTAATACCAAATAATTTTTGACTGTTTTGCGGGAGCAGATAAATATGCAATACAGATCGTAATCAATCATGGCACAAGTAGTGTTATCAAACTCGGCTTTGCCTCGTCTAATATCTTAACGATTTGTAACATAATAATTGACGTTACGATCCTTATAACATAAGTAACTATTATAGATTTTTACAGTATTGTACTCTGTTCACACAAAGATTCTTTGAGGTTTGTTTCATGCTTCTGAATCTTGAGAAAAATAATCCTGGAGAGAATCGCCTATCAAATAACGGCGCCGCTAAATTGATTCTTCAATGAGTCTTGTTATTTACATTCTGATTTTCATAGTTTCATCGCCTACGTTTTTCAAAATTGTATTTTATAGTTATATTTTAGAATAATTTCGTATAGTTACTAAATAAATTTGGAGAGCACTAAACATTTTTGTATGTAACAGGTAAACACACTGAGTTTTAAAGGACTTATCTAATTTAAAGACTCGGCTTACGCCTCGTCCATGAACAGATTCAACCCTTAAAACTCTATCTTGCGTATACTTGAATAGTTAAATAACTATTAATTCATTGATAGATTCAAAACAAGGAATTTTTTTCCACGTTATGCCGCTTTTCATTGCAAAGGTCGTCGCACGGATTGAGATATGTTCCAGGAGGGAATGACGGTAGAAGCATGAAAGAATCGTGAAAGAACCGATGTGTGAACAGGGTGGTCTATACCTCCTTGAGACAAATAATAAAATGAGAGTGTGACAGTTTGTTAAAAAAGGAACTAACCTTGCCAAACCAAATGGCAGACAGCTCTTCACGACAGAGCGCCCGCCCTTTGATAGGGGTGTTCCCGTAACTGCCCCAAGTGCCTGCGCTGCTTTGCAGCTACAGCTGCCGCACCTGCTAATGACAAGTCGCATTTAAAGCAATGTACCATTGTAACAACTTGAGTCGAAGTCTAGAGTATCCTAGAATAGAATCCACCTCACACATCCAAATATATATCAACAACCGACACTTCTACCCTTATTATGTCATTTACATTGATATTCAAACTAACTCTGAAATACTTCAGAATCTTGAATTTGTTTAGAATCTTGGGTTATTTTATGAAGATTAGATTAAAAATTTCAGAATATTGAAATATTCTATGAAGTGTGTCTGAAAATCTTCAGAATCTTAATTTAATGCAGTCTGAAAAACTTCAGAATCATGTATTACTTCATTTTATGAAGTTTAGGCTGAAAAACTTCAGATTCTTGAATTGTTTGATATATGATTTATGGTTTAATTTAAAACATTTTAGAATCACTGCTTATGTTTGAAGTTTTGATTAAAAAGAAGAGAGTATAATTATAAATCAAATTTTAACAACCCTGAGTATACTCGTCACATCACATACGGTCTATAAGTATTAAAAATAGAACTGTCCAAATGTATTATTATACAAATTACTGAATTGTTTTTTTAAAGTTAATATTTTAATGAAAAAAAAATTGTAAAGAAATGTTGTATATAAAAAGTCGTAGATAAAACGTCGTATTTCGCTCGCACATAATGGCTTTAACTCGGATGAAAAAAAAATTGTAAAGAAATGTTGTATATAAAAAGTCGTAGATAAAACGTCGTATTTCGCTCGCACATAATGGCTTTAACTCGCCTTCAGCTCGTGCAAAATCTTTCATCCTCTTGAATTAAAGCCTACATTATGTGCTCGTTAATTAATATACTATTATCTAATAAAAGCTGTCATTTAAAATTGAACTTATACAATAAAAAAAATTACTTGATAAAGTCGTAGATTTTAGATTCGTAAATTAATGGTAGCTGCTAAAATGTACCGATTTATTAAATTCTGTAAATAAATATCCTAGTAAAATATCGATATAGTTGCCCGTAATAAAAATATCATTTAATAAATTTTAATTTTGTGTATCAATGTGCGAAATTACATAATAAGGGGAAATCTTTACGTACTGTGCGCTCGTGGAGATAAAATACTAATAAAAATAAATATATATTTGAACGTGCTAAATAAATGTAAATATATACCTTATAATAATAAACACTTAAAATTTATGTACAAACAAATAAAAAAATACACATAATACCTGATTTTAAGTAGAGATAGTACTCATAAAATGGTAAATAAAATTCCATTTAGAAAATTATGGCAAATAACAGTTCTCAATCCGAAATTATAAAAATACGCTATGCTCGTTGTATATATAAAACTTTAACGTGGTAACACGACATATATTTTCAATAAATGCAAGAAACTTAAATAATATGTGAATACTACTTCTAATTTGATTGAATCGTCAATTTTCTAATCTGAACACAATTTAGAGAATAATTCTGAGTATTATTTATCCCAAAACCGGTGCTTTAGAAAATGTACTCAGTACCAAATTCGGCCAGTGCCCAAAATCACATCCACAACCCATAACGTAAAATAGTTCAATTCGAGCAAAATATCTTGAAAAATTGGGAAGATTGGACAGTAATACTATACTTCATTTTGTTAAGAAAACAGTACTTTGTAAACTTACAGTTTTCAAATAATGTACTGTGCACCTCGTAATTGTAACAGTGATTCTCGGTTTAACCACAAAGATCATAAGAAAATGTAAATTTTGTATCATTTATAAAACCTAAACATGTTTCACAGTTTTATACTTAAATTGACAATTTCGTATTAAAATACACATCTTTACACAATATTTTATATACACGATGCAATCTTTGTAAGAATACTTCCAAAACTTTCCACAAAGCTGCAAATTCGTCTATTACTGTCTTTAAAAAAATGAAGTATAGTTGTAAATTAATAAATAAAGTTACTTGTCGCTAAGTTCAAATTAATGCAAACTTTAGGGTTGAAAAGTGTTTTGATCAAAGTCCGAATTAAGTGGTTGAGTAAAATATAAATAAAATAATTGTCGAATTGACTGAACAGATACATCATAGATGCATACATAATATGTAAAATACACTAGTTATATAGATCTGTAATATATTTATATATATAATATTTTACCTATACCCTAATGTAATATATCGTAAGCTTGGCTTACAAATCTTTAAAACAAATCAAGGCACAATGTAATTAAACTTAATTTAAAATAAAAAATCTTTCAAAATAAAAATATATACAGATTCCATACTGTAAAATGCAAAATATATATACCCTATTACAGTTTTGATCTTGATCAGTTACGTCGTGTCATAATTATTAAAACTATATATTATATTAAACGTATTCTGCATCTGAAGAGTATCACAGTAATCTTGTAAAAAAGAATAAAAAATCTTATTTTAATAAATCTGACTATGTGACATCAAATAACTAGATATTTCAGCCAAGATTAACGAGATTTGTCTCGGCTCATACCGATAGAGAGGGTAAAACATTTTAAATTATAAGAAATGTCCACAAACAACACAGCTCATACACTAAACGAAAATAATGATTCTCCGAAGGCCTCCCTCTGGAATTCAAAAAAACATTCATTAAACTTCAACCATCATTATAAATCACATCATTAGTACGGGGAGATTTCATTGGACATTTTCTGTGCTCAATATGGTTTGACTTTCACGATTTATTTTACTAATCATACTGGGCCGAACTCAGCACTCTAAATTAAGCTTCTCTAATATCCATCCAAACATCTTTATAGATTTTAATTTATAGATAGAAATATACGTTTGTCTTTATTTATGAATTTATAGAAACTCTTTTTACTGCAGAATTCGACCCATTATTATAATAGGATAGGTTCCACATATTTTTTGTGACTAAAATTGCATTTTGAAATTGTTTTGTATGCCATGCTTCATGATTTGATTTTTACGATAATTTTCCTGATTATATTATTTATAATATAAAGTATCACAATATTTTTTGTGACAAACACAACTAGTATTTCAATACTTAACTTGAAATATTAAATCATATTAATTTTAATCACGCAGAATTTACTGATCCTTATTTGACTTAGGGTATTATTTTTCAGGTTCGATAATTTTTATCTGAAATTTGATACTTCATAATTCACAGTTCTCAAAGCAGAATTTGTTAATAATATCTAAAGTAATAAATGGAACTCTATTATTTTTATACTGAAGTAACCCACATTTGATGTGAATCAGTATGTTCAACAATTTATTAGTGTTGTTCTATTAGATCAGATTCAAATTGTGTATACAACTTTTTTGGCTGATTGGTACATTTTACATCTATTTTGTTACTTTGGATTACCTACTATAAAATTTCCTAATTTGGTTTGTAATAAAATAATCCATTTTTTGATTTGGCATGTACCGCATGTTAAATAAATTAATTTTAAAAATTCAGTTTGGTTCTAATTTTATTGAACCGATAATTCGAGCAATAAAAAATACAGGCTGTATCATAATTTCGAGTACGCACGTAATAAGTATATACAGTTTGACATTTTGATTACGGATTAAAAATAATTTTTCAAAAATATGTCGTGCCACTGGGTAAAAATAATTATTGTTTTAACATACTTATTCAAGAACTTCTAATAATTTACTTAAAGTTATGTTCATTAATTTTATTTTTAGCCTTCTGCATATTGAAGTGTAACCATAAAATCACACATGGTTGACGTCTATGGTAGTTGCGATTTTACACATGCCCCGATTTTACTGCATGGAAGTTCGGTAAAGGAATTTTTAGCTTTTAAAAACATGCTTTGTAATAAAAAAGGGAGCCTACAAAAACGCTAGCTACCACAATTTATAGTCTGAAGTAAATGAAACTAATTAATTTGAGTCTTGCTGGCGCCATCTCTTAGCAGTTGTTCCAAAGAAAATTGTCAGCGGCCATCTTTAAAAATTTTTTTGATCCGTTATCAGCATAATCATACTTCATAATACCCTGTACGCATGTAAAATAAATTAAATGATTCTTCCCGCAAGTCAAATATAAGAAAAAGCAATCGAGCGACAATTTCACATCATCCTGTAAAAAGAATTGACCACCGCGTGTACTCGCGCTTCTGAAAATCATTATTCTCGCTTTGGAGCACCTGGACCTCCTCGTGAACCTTAACGTGCAAACAACCCACCAGAGTGATCCGCAGTGGCGTACTCCGTCAGCAGGGGGCTGGCGGCCAGAGCGGCGTAGTTCGTGTAGTCAGCATACGGCGTGTATATCAAGCCGTGGGGGTCCCCAGGCGACAGCAGGCTGCCGGGGGGCGCAGAGCCGTTGAGGATGCTCGCGGCTGTGGTCGGCACCGACATGCGCGGCGACAGGATCAGCGGAGCGCCTAGTGGGGTCGCTGGCGTGCGCATCGGAGTCGCCAGACCCGGGATTTGGGGGGACAGAAGACGCTGGGTTTCGGCTGCTGCTGCTGCTGCTACTCGGCGCCATTCTTCGTCACATGCTGCAAAGAGATAGTGAGGAGAAACTGGGGAGAGATTGTTATAGTTTGTTTTAAACTAGAAGGAGAAAAATAGATGTCCAATTAGAGAGGAAAGCGCCTATTTTTCCCATCCGAGCTCGAAGTTTGTGTCACGAGCGAAAGTGGAAAAAGAGCTTTCCTCTCATGTTGGACACATTTTTTTCACGACATATTTAAAACATTTTAATTGTATCCAAGTTGACAAAACACGAATACGAATATATGAAGTTTGTTTTACTCCTTCTAGTTTAAATACTATACGAAGATGATACATAATAATCGCAAAACAAAAAAAATATTTTTTTTAAATACAAGGTACAATATTTATCTGTACCGACTCACATATGTGAGGCTGCCACATCCAAGTTGGGTAAAAGGTGTGATAAATTAATATGTAGTAGGTGCTTATAGCCAAGCATACAGTTAAAAAACCAACTTTTTCATCATATTATTAATGTTTTCAATGATAAACTCACAAGTTTACATACATTTAAAAAATAATGTATTATGTAAATTACACTTTTAAAACATTACATTATTAAATGAAAAACTAACCTTCTGATATAAATTTTATGTTGCCTAAGGTGATATGCATGTAATAACAATATTTATGAATGTTTCTGGTAAAAGCACAGTCTATTAATTATTTATATCGATGAGTCACAGTAATCTGTAAGATAGCCATACCCAAATTGAGTAATAGGCGTAATAGATACATATACTGCTGTTAAAATAAATATATTTTATTACTTTGGGTGCAATGTACAGTTAACTGCAATAAAGAATCAAATAGCTCTCAGCTCCAATAAAGCTCAAAATGTGTCATACTGTTCGCAATCCAGAACAAATAAATATTTTAATTTTAGCTATTGCACTATCCACTTTTGCTTGGTCGTACTGTAACCATCTTATTCACAGTTCGCACGAGGAAAGTTTTTCCAAGTATGATGAAAGTAAAACGTAACCTGTCAATACTTTTATTTCTTATTTCCGTAGAATATATTTAAGATCACTAGCTTTAATATATTTCCTTGCGTGAAGTGGGCATTATGAATCGTCAATAAACAATATCAAACACGAGTGATTTTATTAAATAAAAAATAAATAGACTGGTAAATACCTGCAGCTGCTGCAGCCTTTGCGCTGGAATCTCTGTAAGTTCCGTTGATGATGGCAAGTTCCATCAACTGTCGTTTCTTGAGTTCATCTTCGCCATCGGCTTGCTGTTTGCACAAAAACATACCAAATAGTAGTAGAATTACACTAATTTTAACCAAATAAACATTTTTTGATTTGTAAAGCCAGATTCAGATCACGAAGTACAATATATGACAGCAGTAGACACTAGGGCGGATGAAGTGTGGCCTTTCTGTTTACCTTTTGGAGAGAGACAGATAAAACGGGCCAGCTCGGAGCATGCATTCTATGGCGATAAACAACGGTAACGATGGTAACGCACGGGCCCTGTAGTGATCTTTCTCTCACACAGAGTAAACAAAAATGCTACAAATCTACTGTATTGCTAAGATACGGAGTGCACACTCCTGTGCTTATTCGCTAGGTGCACGACGACAATGCCACCTAGCGTTTACAATTTTGTTGGCTCTGTCAATGTTGTGTCACAGGATAGTCTTGGGGGAATTGTATTAAAAATCAAATAATTGTACCTTACTTTGCTATTATTAAATTTGGTTTTGAAGATAATGAACAGAAGAAACTTTTTTCTCGTTGGAATACAGGAAAATTAATATATTTTACAAAATATGTATTTGTGACAAGTAAGGAAACGAAAGTAGAGTTTATAATAATATAAAATTTGCAGGACGAAGTATATAGCAGAGTTCTGTAAACACATAATGAAGGTAACTACCGAGATTCCTTAGGTGTTACATACAATATTTTTCTTCTTTCGTTTTGAATAAGTGAAATTTTTTGAAAATATGAAATTTTGACATTTGCATGACAAATTAGGTTATCTACAAACGACGGTTTTATTCGAGTTTTTAAAAATTTAAACTGCATAAAATGTGCGATTGCAAACCAAATCCATTTGATATTTAAGTATCCTTTCTATGTACTCTATAATTTTTGAATAAATATGATGTGATCTTTTTCATCATTATCGGCGTAACAGCACTTAACGAGCCTAAGCCTCAACGTCTCGAGTACCGTAGTAGTACTCGTTTCGTAACTGATTCATCTTGGTGCAGCCAGAATCTCAATTCGTGCTACGGTTTTTGAATTTTGAAGGCCAAAGCGGCATTAGAGATATTCTTTCGCAACCAACTTTCGCTGTTGGAAATCTGTAAAACTTAAATTTTACTGTTTCTACCAGTTAGTAGGCAGCAATTAACATCAGAAAAACTGTCATGACCCATTTAATTTTATTTGTAAATCGAATAAACACACAGGGACAGATTTGACATTTGAGAGATAGCCAAAATTATTGCTAAGTTAGTCCGCATCAAGCGCTGTGATCAGTTTTGTTACCCCCACCCTACACTTCGCACCCAGCGAATATTGTAGTACTCAGACCTTCCCAATTATAAGTATAAGTGGCTAATTTAACCAACCAGTACTCAACGTTCGCATTTATAAATGAAATTTAAATTTTATGGAAGCGTTGGTTGGTTAATTTAGCACTTATACTTATAACTGGATTCTATCTAGCTTAAAGCTAGATTTTAGACCTACTCAATTAAAGTATTAGTGGCTAATTTAATCAACCAGCGCTCAACGTTCGCACTTATAATTGAAATTAGAATTTTGTTCAAGCGTTGGTTGGTTACTTCAGCACCTATACTCATAATTGGATCCTATCTAGCTTGAAGCTAGATTCAAACCTACTTAATTGTAAGTATAAGTGGCTAACTAACCAACCAGCACTCAACGTTCGCATTTATGAAATTGAAATTTTGTGGAAGCGTTGTTGGTGAATTTATCACTTATACTAATAATTGGGATCGGTCTGACTAGTTTGAGTGTTGAGATACTTACAGGTACCAGCAGTTTCTTGACTTCATCAACAGCCCTCTGCAACTTCATTTTGGCTCTATTTTCAGTGTCTTCAACTGTTAAAAGAACGTGAAGTTCGTCTGTAAGATGTTCCCAATTTGGTTTGCCTCGATTTTGATCCTCCTACAAAATAAAACAAAAAATATGACCCTCTAAACCTTCAAACTTGAAAATCACTGCAATTATTGTGCATGCCAAATATTTCTGATTTACGCAAAAGGTGACCATTTAACAAACAAATATTTGGAAACACAGCAGTAAACAATTTAAATATAGCTTTAACAAAAGAAGTTTTTCTTTGTTTGTTATCAGCTCCAACAATAACCAGTTGATTACAACAATAATAATTTTCTACACCCACTGATTTTCGTTGCCAATAAGCTCAAGGCGACAAAAATGATTTAAATATGTTCGTAAAATTTGTGACTTTGAAATATGGCTGTCATTGTTGTGCTATTAAACGGATAATATATTCCAGCATCATTTATTATCAATAATGATTGATAGCAGATAAGGTTTTAAGGCGTGGTTACACAAAACAGTCAATCGGAAACTAGAATAGGGAGTTATTTGATTAGTAATGTAAATTTGTTATTTGTTAGGCTGGTTTGATCACAATAGGTCGTATTTACATACATTCTTTAAAGTTTTTGCATTGTACGACTCAATAAAGATAAATAAATAGGTACTATAGAAACAAATACAGCAATCTAAAATGACGTCTTAGCAAAAAAGCAACCTAGTTTTCAAATTTCAAACGTTTTTAAGAGTACACACTAGTACACTTATACTGTAACATTTAGCGTTGAATTCAATAAATATGAATATAAAAATGTATTGTTTCAATAAATATGAATATAAAAATGTATTGTTTTAATTTATTTAAGTAAAGATATATAGAGGCTGTGTAACTTATTCATAAGTAAATGTGAAAATAGTTATTTGTTGAACTAGATAAAAAATAAAAGATCTACTGCCGTAGCTAGAGGTTCAGCCGAGGCTGTGAATCTAGCTTAGGCAAAAGGAAGTAAATGTTGCCATGTTAAACACATTATTTTTCGCTCATTGTTATTAATTGATATTAATTTAGTGATTATTTTGACAAATATCGCCATCAAATTATGTTACTATGCGCGTTTGTTGAACGCTTGTTATGCGTTTATAGAGCGATTGATTTGAAAACAAATTTGTTATTTATATTTTCATACAAATTTTATTGATTCAACATAGCAACTTTTATTGCCCAGGCATTAATAGATATTTATTGCCTAGACACTAAAAGTGACATTTCACAGACTGTCAGCTGTCAATAAAATAGCACTTTTTAATATCAATCCACGAAAAAATAAATTTTGTAAAAAATAAATCCTGTATTACCTAAAATAAAATTCAAAGTGGTTTGTACTGTTTTAGCACTGAATTTTAGGATAGAATTTCGTACATTGCGTCGCTGTTCGATAATCAATTTCTGTTACTGTACATAGTAAACATTCTTGATCCTTATAAAAATATTAATAACTCGAAATGTATTGTATATTTTTGTTTCAAATTTGTTATTTATTATTAAATGTTTCTTAAAAAACTGACTAAATTTTAAAAGTATGGAAGTTACATCTAAAATACAAAAAATATATTTAAGTATTTATAAGGTTCAAAGATGTCTGCTCTCACAGTAACAATTTTAAATACTCACTTAAGTCCATTCTTAGCTCAATTATTTTAAGCAGCTTGAAACATCAACCATAGAAAATTATTTTCAAGTATCCAGAACAAGTTAATAAATTCTCATTAATTGCTTAAATGAATTAAGCCACTTATTATTATGATAACCGTATTAAACTGCCCATTTTCCAGAAGTGGCAGATGAATTAAACCCAGAGATAATCGTCGTATTCTTGGGAAAGTAATTGCTATTTATTACTCGGTTTAAAATGGAATTACTGTTTTTTTGAGAGTCATACGGATGAAGTAGTTTAGTAATAATTAAATTATAGTTCGTTAGTTAGTAATAAAACTTATAAGTGATTAATTTGATGATGATGATGGAGATTAGTTTGCACTTAAATTAATTGCCTGGATTCACGAAAAGGGGGATGCTATAACTTATTTTCAATTGATTAACAAACGAAGAATAAATAGTCGTAGCACAAAATTATGTCATAAAATGCAGTCTAAAAATTATTGTAACAAGATTGGAAATGTTCGACGAATAAAAAATAATGGAACCACGTTTTTATACTAAAATAAAACGCTAATATTAGTCATCTAAACATACTATTGAAGATGTTTATTTAAATACGCGCACCCTTAGTAAAAAAAATAAACAAATCATAAAATTAATGAGTAATTCTAGAATTTCTTTAACTACGCAACACCGTCAAGGAAATGTAAACTGGAAAACACTTCAATAAAAATGTAATAAATTTGTAAAAAATTCCACAAATTTTTTAATTAACTCAACGAAAACAACTGTTTCAAAATAGAAATGTTTCAAAATTTTAAAACGAAAATCAGACTTCAACACCGGAAAATAAAAAGCAGAGACCAGAAGATGCAAATAAGTAATAAAATATCTGCATCGAAAGATTCATTCACAGGAAAAATCAAATCTAGAATTAGATTCGGCATAAATGCAAACACAGGAAGACGAAAATCTAGAAAATTTATGCCTAACCTAAGCATATGGGACTCAAGAATGGTACTGGGTTGTTTATTTAGATCGCAGTTTAACTTAATTTATGACGAATCTAAAATACTAGATTTGAATTTTCCTGTGAATGAATATTTTGTTGCAGGTGTTTTAGTATTTATTTTGCATGTTCTGGTGTTGCATTTTCTGTGTATGAATATTCTAGATTTTATTTTCTGGTGTAATTCAGTTAGAATCTCAATCCGTGCGACGACCATTGAAATTCAAAGCGGCAACGGAGATATTCTTATGCAACCAGGACTAAGACGATCAAGTGGTCAGCTTGATTTAATTGCAAGATGTTTTACAATCACACACTGCCGGCCGAGAGACTTGAACCACGAACTCCGGGTTCGTACGTCATCACATGCAGAGAGTTGTACCTAAACCCGTGCAGCTACTGCCTCTACAAAAATGGGTAGGTACCCATTTAGTAGATTCACAAAAGGGGTTAACACTGCCACAACGATATTAGTATGTTAATTTGTAATATTGAATAAATATTTTCATTTTATATTTCATACCTTCTTTTTGTCTCTCATGGAGCCTTTTCCGCGGACCATAATTTTGCATCCTGTCTCTTGTTCGAGCTGTTTGGCGGTCATCCCCCTGGGCCCCAAAATTCGTCCAACAAAGTTAAACTGCAAGAAAAAAAACCCTAACTTCACAACTAGTCCACAACTTTTTGTCAGTAATGTAAATACAATTATTTTATTTAGTAAACGTTAATCAATTGTAAAATTGATTATTTTTGTAAATATTCTACGATCTAAAACTGTTACACGGAATGCTACATTGCGCCAAAATGCGCCCATAAAATTAGAATTATTGCACACGAAAATATTTTATGAAACTAGTATTGTTCGACGAAAACTGGCATTACACGGCATATTATAAAGAGTATGGTATTCTATACCATAATCTTTATCTACAACTATATTGAATAATTAATTCATTTTATAAATGAAATTTATAATGACAGCTATCAAGTTATGATTGCCTAAATTTCTTATTAATAAATTTTGTTTGGATGCGTTATAGTACAAGAAATTTAATTGGTTTAAAATCATAATACAGGAAATTTTATTGGTGAAAAACCTAGTTGAGTAATTTTACTAATGAGTATTAAAAATAATAATGAATGTATTACTTAATAATAGCCGTAGACAAATATACTTAGTTATTTTTTGCATTGAATTATTAAAATAAAGCAAAGTACAAAAATATGTTTAGATTTATAATGATAAATATAGAGCACGAAATTGTTTTGCGAATAAATATATTTGACAAATTGCCAAAAAAATGTCGACCATTCACTAGGATAATAATTAATGAAATAACGAACTAAATAAACAGTTGAATTACTAAATTGTGCGAACATGAAACATATTTTCATTTAAGAATTACTTAGACAATTGTAGACAAATTATCTAATTTATTTTTGATAGTTTTCCAATAAGGGTAATTAAATAATTGTTCTAGTTAAAAATAAAATCTAGCAAAATTGTGACCAATAGAATGAACAACTGATTAAGGACAATTAAATATCTTAAAAGTATAAATCAATTTTTTCTAAAATCATTTAATATTTATAATTCTATTAAGTTGTTCATACTAATAGTCTGTACATAAATGCAACCAAGCAAGTTTCAATATTAAATAAACATATTTTAAACCCAGATTCACGAAACAGTTTAACGTTAATGCATTTAAAATATATCTTTTATATTAAAATACAAAAGTAAGACAAACTTATTCTATTCTATGCTTTTTATTCATTATCAGTATTAGGCTTAGGCTGGTAACCGCACACACGGTACAATATATATTTATATTTTATACTAATGATTCACAGTGTGTGAGGCTGCCACACTCAATTTGGGTAAAAGGCGTGATAGTAATGCCAATTTTGCTCAGATCTAAGTTTTACAGATTTATAAATAAGAATGAATGTTATAAGGATCATAACATCAATCATGATGGTATTAGTCGAGAAGATTATCAGACGAGGTGAAGCCGAGTTTGATAACATGACGTGTACCATAATGATTGGTTACGACCCGTATTGCATAGGTACAAATTTTATCTGCTGACGTAAATTAGTCAAAAAGTAAAATAAATTATTTGGTATTAAACAAAAAAAATAAAATCAAAAAAAATAACGTATGTTGTTTTTGAAATTTTCCTTAGTAACGAATTCATTGTTATTTCATTATGGTATTGAGTACCATACTGGATGCATTATGGCCCTTGGCCTATAATGAACGCTATTATGATCGTTATTTAATGAATTTATCTCCGATGTTGAAGTTTGCTTGGTCGCTTTGTTTATATTATTAATAATGTAGTAAATTAGTAAATATTAATGAAAACTTACATCTGGGTGTTCTTTAACAGGTACATACACTTTTTCAGTCAATGTGATGACGGGTCCATCTGCTTCGGG
This sequence comes from Agonum fuliginosum, assembly GCA_947534325.1. Classification (NCBI taxonomy): domain Eukaryota; kingdom Metazoa; phylum Arthropoda; class Insecta; order Coleoptera; family Carabidae; genus Agonum; species Agonum fuliginosum. The sequence goes on along the minus strand of OX384033.1, from coordinate 30,162,652 downwards.
TAAAACTAAGGGCTCCTTCTTCACACCATTGATTTGGAAGAGGCTTGCTCGAACTTTTGCAATTTCTAAAAAGAAAATAGAAAGAAACACATTAACAATCATGTAGAAACATAAACATATGTTCAAAATACAAATACAAAAATTAGCACTATTTTATATAAATTTCGTAAAAAATGATAATAAATTCACAATTTAACCTTTTCCTACCAATATATTAAGTAAAATTTTAAGTATAGATATAGGTATGTTGTACCGGATGTACTTAAATGTATTTAAATGTGATAACCAGTAGTACCCATAGTGATATTGTTTTGCAAACTACTGTTAATTTTACGAATTTCAACAAAATTCTGTTCGATTCATGATTATCATGATCAGTGCGTCCCTTAAATTTTGTTACACATCAGGTTGGATTACACCCTGTTATACCGATGTACCTAAACCAGTAAACCCAAGTTAGATAAAAGACGTGATAGATAAATGAATGAAGGTATTTTCGAGTATCACTCTTTCCGAAGTTCTCAATAATAATTATCTAGTGTGTTCCCGGCTTGAAGGCAGCAGCACATGTTCTTGTAAAGGGCGTAGGTGTCTCATAACTGCTATAATTTTAAACCTAACAGCTTGGTATGGGGCCCCATGCATTTTTTGTCTGTAAGTTTACTGTGCGCAGAGCGTACTTAAGACCACGACAGGATTTTTTGTTTTCCTTTGGTTGTGACACAGGTTTACATTTTTTTGGGATTTTTTTGTAGCTGAAGGATATTTTAATCCACTAGCTAGTTATATAAACAGATGTTTGCAATATGACAAAATATTTATTAATAATACAGTTTACTAATAATTTGTACCCGTGGTTTTGGCAACTCAGGTTCTAATCCAATCTGGTGGTGTGGTGGTATATAATTCGAATTTAACCAGATACTTGAATCGCTTTAGGGTTCGGTTTTGTTCCGGTTTTCATATTTCTTGTTGAATAGAACCGGTTACCGGATTCAAAAAGAGTGGTTCAAATTCCGGTTTCGGTTCTATGATTTAATAACAAGCAATTAATTTTTAAAAACTGTTTCTGTTTTTATCTAAAATATAATTAATTAATAAAAAAAATTAAAAACTTAACTAAACCGAAAACACAACAATGTTTATTAAAATTTAATAGCATTTGATGAAAAAACGTTAAATTTCAATTAATACTTTAAACCGTTCCAAACCGATTCACAATCATCGGTTTAGCTCCGGTTATGGGTTTGCCATATATATTTTTTAACGGTTTGGTTCGCGTTTTGATAATATATGCGGTTCGTTCCAGTTATTGTTCCTGTTCCGGTTCGGTTCGAGTTCCTTAATTTAACTGTACAAAAATCATCCTTTGTGGAGTTCACTTAGCATTGACCTATGAGGGAGTTGACGGCTGGTAACCGCACACACGGTACAATATACAGGGTGATTCACAACTTCGTGCATATATTTTAATGGCATATAGTGTTCAACTCACTTATCACGAAACTGAAAGTATTTAATAAATAATCAGTAAGTTGAGTACTGACTATATGCCATTAAAATATATGAACAAAGTTGTGAATCACCCTGTATAGCTATAACCGATGAATCAAAAGTATGTCAGTCTGCCACAACCACAATCAAGTTTAATAAAAGTTTAAAGATTTTAATATTATGAATCATAATGTTAAACTCATGAAATGTGCGTATACTATACCTACTTCTACAATGTTGCACTGGAAACAAAAGAAAATCTCAGTAAAACAATTGAGTGTCTGCGTCGGCCAACTACGATTTCTCACACGTGTTTTTCTTCTCGTTCGGAAATGTTAAGTTAATTTTAGCCCAAGTTAAAGCAACAAGAATTCAGAAACAAAGCGAACAAATGCTCGAAAATTTTCTGTTATTCACTGTGATTTTATGTGGCTCTAAATTCTATTTCTTATTCGTATGATTCGGATTATTGGATCGCATAAACACAATCGTAAAATAATAATAGATGATAGTTAAATTGAAATTATTACCGCATTTGATTTAGACTATATAATCGATAGATCGATTTTACGGTAATTTCAATAATGATTGACATATATTATTTTTGACAATTCATTATATTATTCTTAGAAAAATAAACAGCAAACTAAAGTGTTACTAAAATGGACTATAGTGACTGTTTTTACTTTATAAGTACGTAGATTCTTACAATTCTTTCTAAAAATTTAAATAAACATGACCGATCCTTGGTTTCCAAATCTTAGTAAAAAATCTGTCTGCAATTTAATTAATTATATAATTAACAAACTTAACAACTTGTAAATACATTAAGGTGTTTAAATGAAGTCATTTAAATTGCAGAAAAATTAATGGTTGCAAATCACGAAATTGATATCCGTTTGGCATTTAAAATAAAATTAATTTGTTCAATGTTTAACTAGGATTTTTATAGGTACAAAATTAATTCAATAGACCTACTGCATATCAATTTGAATTATTGCAAATTAAAAACTAACAATAGTACTATGTTTACATGTTACGAAAGAATGAATTAATGCTATTATCTGCATTTTGCATATTGTTAACGATATGTTTCAATGTATCAAAATGACAATTTGCGTTTCTATTGTTGTCTACCATTGTCATTTTGCAATTAAACAGCAATATGGACAAATGACATGTATTTGAACATGTTTAATGACTAATATCATGTATTACGATATTAGAGAGTAGACTACAAAAGGCATTACCTACTTAAAAAGGTATTACCTACTTAGATTATATTATTAATAATATTTTCAAATAATATACTTAATAATTTATTCCAATAATTGCGTTCAGATATTTTTAAATGGCTTGCAGAAAATAGTGTTAGGTAAGTACAATATTTTTTTATGAAAAATGAAAATGAGTATGAGTCATTTTTAACAATTTGTCTCAAAAGGTAATGTATTAATTACATTTTTATTACAGATGTAAATCTAAATCGTAGCATAGCATAGATGAGTCAAAACCAGTTACTATAAAAAATAATAATATAGTGATAGTTGTTAATTTTATACACAGCTGCAATTTTGTAAATAAAAAAAACTTGTCTTTGTAATAAATATTTAAACTGAATATAAATTACTATTGCAAACAATTAAAAAATTCAATAAAAAGGATACGTCTTAATTTTGTCAGTGCGAAAGCTAAAATTATTGTTTCTTATTACGCTCTGTTCTCACATGAATTCTTTGAGAATTCTTACATGCTTCTGAATCTTAAAAAAAATCGATATTTTGAAGCTCAATTAATAAAAAGACTCATTGAAGATTCAATTTAGCGGCGCCGCTATTTGACAGGCAATTCTCAAACTTACAAGATTACTTTTCTCAAAATTTAGAAGAAGCATGAAAGAAATCTCAAAGAATCCTTGTGAAAACATTGCTTAAGCCAAATTACACTGTACTCTCCACTAACAACTAAGTGAATTCACGGAAGACGGCTGGTAACCAACCGCACACACGGTATGTAAAAATTTAACTGCTTCAATTTCAAAACAGACGTTCTTAACATTTTAAATTTAATCTTTTTCTATAACACCTAAAAAAAATTACCGTCTCATCCCAGTAAATGATTAATCAATGATTAATTAATCACAATTAACCATAATTTCCAATTACACAGCGTTCCTATGAACTTAATAGCCATAAATAGAGACTGCACCTATCAGTAATACAACATAACTAACACAGATCATCTGATCATACGTATGATCGTGTCATGCCACCAGTGGCGTCGTCAATTTATATTTTCAGGAGGGGTAATCTTAGTGGGAGGGGCTAAGGTGCGGCTTACGGCCTCGTAGAAGAATAAAAAAATTACACACACACAAATAAGAATAAGTAGGTGCATGTGTGTGTAAAATATAAAGGTGTGGCATATGTGAAACAAAACAATATTGAATAAATTATTTATCTGACTGAATGCGATCTTCTTGTCATTGAGGTTTAATATTTAATAGGGCAATGGCGTACTACATATATCCAGCAATATAATACAGGGTGTATCTTAACTTTATGTTTTAAGACTGCGTTTAAAGTGTGAAATAAATCTTGTAATCTTGAAAAACGATTGCACTTTAGAGATACGGTTTTCAAATTTGCATTAAATAGTTCTTAAAATGTCTATGTCACTTATGTAACATTTTTAAAATGTTTATTTATTAAATAATAATATATTCATATTTTTTTATTCGTACAAATTTTAAAAACAATTGCATATTTACTGTTTTCAAAATTATATTTATTTACCTACAACTATAGACGCTTTTGTCAAGAGAACATTAGTTTTTGTAATACTCAAGTACTTAATATAATTATTATTATTTAAAATACATACAATTAAAAAACTGTTACATAGTGACATAGGTAGATATTTTAATACTACTAAATACACATTTGAAAACCGTAGCTCTCTAAGTATCTACACTTGAACCGCTTTTTTGAAAACCGGTTAAGTACCGGTTTCGGTTTAAGAAGAAAAATGAAAACCGGAACAAAACCGAACCATATTCCATAAAACAGTGAACCGCGAACCTAACCTGAACTGTTATTTTGTGCGGTTCGAATTCCTGCCCATGTAACACACTCACTGAAAGTTGAGATATTAGAGTTATAATTTATTTTATTCAAAAGATCAAATACAAATAACTTTGTGTCAATTAAGAAAATACGTAAGCTTGCATTAAAAATTTATGCCTATTCAGCGATATAAATAAGTCTAGAATATCAATGCACTCCATTCATCAAAAAATTCTAAAAAGGGGGTCAAGTATTTAAATTCCCAACCTACTCTACGTGCATGACTCTACAGCCTACACTACTGACCAACAAACGTCGTAGCGACCACATTTTAAACAAAATCTCTCTAAAACATCAAAAACCTTCAGATATCCCCCAAAAAACCTTCTAATATCTAGTTTTCCTTGAAAACAATCGACTTGCACTGAAAAACATTCGACAATCGGGGGTGGAAGTGTGAAAAAATTGACAATCGCTCGCAGATGTCACTTGTCATCGGGGAAATTTAAAGAGGACGCCATTATTTCCGGCAACAAAGTTTTAAATGTATGACAAGTGAGCTAAGGATTTAAATGAAACTTTATGTTTTTATAGATAAACTTGAGTTAGACGCGTAGAGGTATTTTTATTAAGTTGCTATACTGGTTGAGTGAGTTTTTGCAGAAACCGTTAATAAAATATGGAACGGATTGGTTGTACAGGCTGTATTAAATTACCAATAGGATTTACTTACATGAGTTTAGTAAACAAGACACCATTTTGAAATAAATAATACAGATTCTAAAATAGACTAGATTTCTGAAAGCGTTATATGACCGACTTTCTGACAACATAGGTTCGAATCCAGTCAGGTACACATTTCAGTTCAATTGCACATAAATCTCAACAAATAACCATGAGTGAGTTGACAGCTGATAACCGCACAAACGATAAAAAGGTAAAATACTTATGAGCTATGACTGGGATAAAAACTATGGTTGTGTGAGTTTTGACAACTCTAATCCAGTTAGGTACACATTTCAGTACAATTGTACATATATCTCAATAAACAACCATGAGTGAGTTGACAGCTGATAACCGCACACACGGTAAAATACCTATGAGCTATGAGTATGTAAAAGCAGGTATGATTGTGTGATTTGATTTTGACAACTCAAATTCGAATTCGCAGTCAGGTTTAATTAAACATAAGTCTCAACAAACAACCATGATTGAGTTGACGGCTGATAACCGCACACACGGTAAAATACCGATGACTCACAGTGTCACAGTATGTGAAGCTGCAACATTCAATTTGTGTAAAAGGCATGGTGCAATTCTGACAACTGAGGTTCAAATCTAGTCAGGAGTGTTGAGGACTGATACTGATACGAGTATCTGCACACGGCAAAATATCAATGACGCACATGGTAAAATTATATCTATTACCATGATTGTCAGTCTGTACGACTGCCACATCCAAGTAGGATAAAAGGAGTAATACATTTTATTCTAAATACCATTGTCAACAATAATACTTTATAATTATTTTTTCGAGAAATCCTCTTTTCCCATGACAGGGAAATTCTGTCAATCTGGAAAAGCTTTTAATTTTACTGCTATTTTTCTGGGTTGTGATCTAATATATAAAGTCTGTATGTATGTAGGTTTGATTCAGTGAGACGTAAAGTAACCATCACTTACATTAATGTACTAAACATGTAGTTGTATTAATGACAACATGATAGTAGGTGTTTAAGAGTAATTACTGAACAGTTACTGCAAATATTTACGCAAATCAGACACTTGAAGCACAATTTTATTTTAAAAAATCCGTAGTTTTATCGGTAGAGACCTCCAGGATTCAAAACAATTAAAAAACTATTTAAAAATAGTTATACACTAAATTTAAGATACCTACATAATGGGGTACTTGCATGGTACTGAAAATTAGATTTTTAACTTTATGAACATAATGTTAGGTCTAAAACATTGGTAAAAATACAAATTTAAAAAAAAAGATGTTTTTTAGTAAATTGAGAAAGAAATTTTACTGTGACGTCATTATTTTGCAATGAACATTATAACGTCACACCACATTTTCATTAATTATTTTTGGGTTTGTTCATAAAAAATTTATAAAAATAAAAAATACGGGTTTTTATTTATTCAATTCAATTCAATTAAAACTAAACTAAATAATAAAACCTTATACCCTTCTTGAGTTCCACACAGTGAACTCATACTACGTATCTGGAAGGGAGCTGTAGCAGCAGTGAATCAAGTTGAGAGAGACAGACTTATGGCGCATAACATTTGGGAAGTATCTCTATCACTGTCTAACTCGTGTGGAACATGGGTAAAATACTTCCGTTTTTAAATACAAACTTACCTCAGCGACCTTTCAGGTACGTAGTATAGAGTTCACTGGTCCCACATACTCGGTTTTGGATTAGTAAAAACTCTAATTGAACTGAACTATAAGTAAAGAAACCATATACTCTTCTTGAGTCCCACATATTCGGTTTGGATTGATTTTATTCTTTTTTACATGCATCTGTGCATTTCTTCGCAGATCAGCGTTTTATCCTTACGCATGAATTAATTTTAAATAGTTCTTGATCCAAATAAACAATGAATATTGCCACAACAGCTAAACTATTTTAATTGTACCCAAAATAATAACTACAGTTCATTCACACCATTCAATTCATTCTTAAAATACCTCCAAAAATTTCCCAACCAATTTATTTTGATCTTAACCTCATTTCGTACTCTTAATCAACAAAATTGTGCAACAATACCGCAAAAAATAATCATAATAACAATGGCATAAAACAATCACGCTGCAACAGTGTTTCGCAGTCTGGATCCGGATCAGTGATCGTGTTATAGATCATAGTGATCCGTGATCAGTGATCCAGAGATCGACAGACGATCGGCGAATGTTTTGTGCGGATGCGACGAGCCGTAGAGAAAGTCAAGAGGAAGGAAATCAATTGATGAACAATGGATTATGCAACCAATGCAAGGAGGATGCGATCAAATAAGAAATTAAGAAATTTTTATTATTTGAATCTCATTATAGTGTCCGCACATTTTAAAAGTTCGAATTTATAATCGTGTTATGTGACCGACTACAGTTCTGACAACTCAGGTTCGAATCCAGCTACGTACACATTAACACATTTCAGTTTAATTGCACAAAATCTGCATTTTTCTATACTCTGCACTAAAACCTATTAGTAAAGCCTCATTTACATAAGCGTTTTAAGATTTACAATTATGTTTACGTTTGTGAATGCTCGTATTAAGGGGGTTTTATCGCTCAGCGCTGCTAGATCACAAATCCCAGTTATTTCAGGTACCCGCGCTGACAGCCTATGTTTTATGAGCACATGTTGTCTCTATTTATCTAATTGCTATGTTTCGCTCCATTCTTGTTTAGAAAATACTCAATTTGATTGTCTAACGCGCATGCAATTTTTAAATTTATTTAACAAATTACTCGACTATCTATTTAAAAATTTTATATAATAATGTGACACAAACATTTAAATTTACAATGCAATCATAGTTACGAAGAGTTTTTTTCAGAATTATTATTATTTAATTGTTTATAAATAATAATAATAACAATTAAAAAAATTCGACAACGTAGCTAGATTTTTACTGCCTTTGTCTTTATACGGTATTTTTTTTAGATTTATAGGATTAATAGGTTGGGAGTAATTTGTTAAATACTTTTTTTACTGTGATAAAAGCCCCTTAAGTTAGATGAATTTTAACTTTCGTAAACGTAAACTCGTAAACATAATTGTAAACCTTAAAACTAAATACTCATGTGAATGAGGCTTAATTTGACGGATGGTAACGATAAAATACGTATTTCTATATCGATGGCTACCACACCAAAGTTAAATATTTGAAATGTAACAAATACTAAGTATGCTTTATGTGAATTGTTTATATTTTTTCAATGAGGAAAATACTGATTAAAATTATTATTTTTGTATTATCTAGTGACCTATGAATGCCAAAATGTAAACATGTTTACCGTAGTTGTATACCTATTTTATTTTTTATTCTTAAAAATATGGACATATTTAATTATTTCCTATTTTGTAAATATAAGGTTGATTGCTCTTGTGAATTGTAATTATCCCTGGACAAATGTCCTGGATAAGTTATTTGTCCAATTGCCAGATAAAAAGACTAAATAATAAAATTAAAGAACAAATGAAATAAGCGAAACTAATATGTAATTTTCAATTTTCATATTATTTATAAAACATCAAATATTTTTCTTACAAATGAGTCATGTGTAAACATCAAATATAGGTGACTAGGTGATTATTTTCGTATTTGTTTTTATATTTAGTTAAATTGGTAACAGAAAATGTTTGTGTCTTATAAAATATATTTTGACATTTTGGCACAGTTCCGTAATACAAATTTGTGGGATTCAACTGGCATATTTTAGCAACGCTGGCATATTTGTTTATTTATAACACTTTCCTAAATTTATTCCTCGCACCTGAGATGTTTATTAGTAATCAGAATTAAACAGAAACTAATTTTAATTGAAAGTAGATTCATGAAGTAACCGAGAGGTTCGGATTCAATCTGATGGTGTACAACTGCTGAAAAATCTCATTGGTGGTGTATTGTTTACTATAACAACAACCATGCAAGAGTTGACAGCGTTGACAGCTGATAATCACACATAGGTACCATATACAGGATGATTCACAACTTCGTGCATATATTTTACGAATATAAAAAAAATCCATGATCAGTAAAAGTTGAGTACTACTATTTAAATATATGCACGAATTTGTGAATCATCCTGTATATCTATACTATACTATTCTTTGAAGATTCTAAAAAGATTCTGAATCCTGGAAAAGAAGAAGTATTCTTCTTTCTAGTGAAAATTCAGATTCTTGGTAGAATCTTCAAAGAAGATTCTGAATCTTGGAAAAGAAGAATCTTGGTAGAATCTTCAACGAAGATTCTGAATCCTGGAAAAGAAGAAGTTTCAAGATTCTGAATCTTGAAAAAAATCATGGTTTTGAAGCAATCAATAAATTATAAATTCTTCTTTTCCAAGATTCATTGAAGATTCAATTTAGCGGCACCGCAATTAACATGCAGGTAATTCTCGCTAGAAAGAAGAAAACTTTTTCTTTTCCAGGATTCAGAATCTTGGTAGAATTTTATTCAAAGAATCCTCGTGCGAACAGAGCTTTAGGCAACCACGCTCAAGTTGGGTAAAAGGCGAGATGAAATTTATGTGAAATTATCGGAAAATTATGAAATTATAATTTCAGGATTAAGTAACTAGAACAGTTTAAGTATTAACAACTCGTTATAAATATCGTCTTAAAATAGAAGCAAATCTAGCAAATGTTTTTCATCAAACCAAGTTGCAAATTGCAAATTACAAACAGACTTCTAATGTAAAGATTCATGAGTCATAGAGAAGGATAGCTCTAGATCCTGTGTTGATTATCCTCGGCGCCAGTGTAAGTGGGCCAGTGACGTCACATACCTTCACACCAACACAGTAATACCAACATGAGCACACATGTCAAATGTCGACATGATGTCCGATCGATTTATAATGTTACTTATAAAGATATCGTGATCTGTATCTTCGATTCGTGATTGTGATTGTGGTTTGTGAGATTTGCCCTGAAAATGAAAGTTGCATGAAATTTGTGGCTGACGTGACACAGTTTATAGTTTTAGGAATAGATTGGTCAATGTGCAATTGCAAGACTATCAGATTTTCAAGAAATCCGCAAAGGCGGTTTTCTGGAGAAAATTATTTCATACAAGTGACAAATAAGTGGAATACATGTTTCATTGAATTGTGCATTTTATTAATAAAGTAATAGTAATTTATGTTATAAGGATTGTATCGTCAATCATTAATGGTACTAGTCGTGAAGATTATCAGACGAGACGAAGACGAGTTTGATAACACGACGTGTTCCATAATGATTGGTTACGATTCGTATTGCATACAAAATTTTATCTGACGCTGGCGTTAAAATTAGTAAAAAGTAAAATAAATTATTTGGTATTGAACAAACAAATTTAATCTAAAAAATCAGGTATGTAGGTATTCTATTTTGTAAATTTCCTTAGTAACGAGTTGTTTGTTATTTCATTACGGTACTACGGTACTGAGTACCATATTGGATTCTTTATGGTCCTTGGTCTATAATGAACGACGTTATGGTCCTCAAATTAAGGCTTATACTCGTAATGCTGATATTATGACACGGCTGCATAATAGTTATTTATGTATAACAAGAACGCAAAATAGAGTTTTACTGGACGAATATATTTACGGACGAGGCGCAAGCCGAATATTTAAATTAGGTGAGTCCTCTAAAACTCAGTTTGTGTATGTGTTGCTTTTTGTATAGTAGGTATATATTTAGTAACTATTTGAAATTATTCTAAAATACTACTTTAAAATGAAATTTTGACAAACGTAGGCGATGAAACAAAGAAAATCAGTGAAAATAATCTTATAAAATGTAAATAACAGCTCATTGTTTGGGTTACCTACGTTATTTTAAAGGACAGGATCCTCAAGAATATTATTTTGCGAACTCAAAACAGTTTGCAAAGTAACGATTTTCGAGAGCATATACTAAAAAAATATAAATAGTCCCACTTTGACCAGTAAAATCACAAACCAGAAGCAATAATTAATGGATTTTCAAAACATAATTTTAAAATCAAAATAAGTGCTAATTTAATTATCTTTTTCCATCATCATAGTGCCATGGTTGTGTCGCAATATAGCGCTAATGTATTTCACACACATCACAAATTGATTAACCGGCTGTTTATGCTGAACATCAACTGTTTCCTTCTTCTTCTTCTTTTCCTAGAACTGCTTTACTGTTAGCATTAGCACATACGTACATATCATACGTTATTTGTATGCCATGCATTAGACACGGAACACTACAACAACAATATAACGATTGTCAGTTATTGCCGTTATTGCTTATTGTTTAAGATATTGCTTATAGTGTCATTGGATCTAGGTGAGCTTTGAGCTAGGAGAAATAGGAGAGCTTCTTTTGTTCGTTTGCCGATTGCCGATCGTCGGGTGTCAAAATCATTCTTTGTTTGACAGATTGACAGACGAAAATAATTGAAATCGTTTCAGGGTTGTCAGAGAAGACTGCTGAATGGGCCACTTGCATGATATTAAAAATATATTTCTATTACTATGTATATGAAAAAAAAATGTATTTAAAACAAAATTATGCTTTTTAGTTAATTGAAAATTTTCTGTGATATGTCATTATCTTGAACAATATGAGGAAGGAAGCATATTAAGAATGTAACCTATGGTTGGTCGTTTTAACTTTCCGCATAAGTGGGTTCACTAGTTGAGTCGTTGCTATGGCTTACGGCCAGTCATTGGTTCCAGCTTGCTCTACGTCACACTCAATTTTCATTATTTTTCTTAGACTAAAATAAAAAATACGTGTCTCATAAGTTCTGATCTCTTCTTTAAAAATATTTAATAAAATTGCAGTAGCCCATATTCGGCAAAATTTTCACTTACTATAATTTGTATTATCTTTCAGATTATATTCTGAAGATGTTGAATATAAATAAAATAAAATAAGAATTATAAATTAAATGTATTTTTTTTTCTGCCTATAAATTTCATTAAAGCCATGTACGCATGTTTCTCAATTTAAAACAGTAAACAAAACTACACGTAAATATTTTGACTATATTAAACGATGTCTAAACATTGCCTGTTTATAAATAATTTTGGCAATAACATCCGTTAGCTACTTAAGCATTTAAAAACTATTTCTTTGTGCCATTCTATTTTGTTTGTAGTTTAAGAATTGCCAATTAAATTACTTATTATTATCTACACTCATTAGTACAATAGAGCAGATTTGAGAAGAATCTTTTATCATTATACAGTTATGATTTGCATAATTTCTTGATAAAATTAACAATTGTCATTGCTATTTTTAGATAAAAAGTTTTTGACCCCTAGAACTTAACTGCACCTACGCTACTGACCTCTTTGCATGTTGAGATTATTTTAAAATTTTTGATAGTGATTTATTAACTCATATACTCGATCATATACGTAAGTTACACAATGGTTTTATAATAATAACTTTATTTTCATTAACAGCCATCTTGGAGTTAAATTAAAGTTATGCAACTTAACAAATCTTTATTATTAAAGTATTCATCCATATTTAAGCAGCATGCTACATTATAATAATTTGAAACATTTATTCATGCGCATAACGTATGATCTTATGAATGAATTTTTTTTTTTTTTTTTTTTTTTTTTTTTTTAATTTGGATTTACAACTGACCGCAGGGGTCATCTAGTAAATGTGATATAAGAAAAATATAACATGCGAGGGGGTAGCTCCCATCGGAGAATCCCCATTTTTTTACATTTTATATGTGACAATATGATACATAGGTAGTTTTAATGTAAGAATTTTAGATCTAGAGGGTTTGTTCTCTTCAGTCTTCGCACGTCGTCTTCATTGTTGAGTAGGTTGACTGCGAGTTCATTGGGATGGTAGTTTAGTTTTGTTTCGTATGTAGTGGCAAATTTTTTAATTTGTTCGCTGGCAGTTTTGACTTTTAGATCTTTGTGTAATGTTTGGTTGCTTACATACCATGGTGCGTCGGCGATTGTGCGTAGGGTTTTGTTCTGGAACCGCTGGATTATGTCTGTGTTAGATTTTTTGGCACAACCCCAGAGCTGGATGCCGTATGTCCAAATCGGTGTTATGATTGTTTTGTACAGAAGAATTTTGTTTTCTAGAGTAAGTTTGGACCTTCGGCCAATAAGCCAGTACATTTGTCTAACTTTCAAGTCGAGATGTTTTCTTTTGATTTTAGTGTGTTTCTGCCAGTTTAATCTTTTGTCCATATGCATGCCTAGGTATGTTACATCATCTTTGGATTCAATTATGTTGTTATTTAGTTTGACTGGAGGACATGTGTTTTTCTTTGTTGTGAAGACTATATGTGTGGACTTTGTTTCATTAATTTTTATTCGCCATTTTTCGGCCCATTGTTCAACTTCCTTCAGTGCGTTCTGCAGTAGTTCGGATGATTTTTCTGGGTTTTCGTGCGTTGCTAGAATGGCCGTGTCATCTGCGTAGGTGGCGATGGTGACTTGTTCCGAGCATGGTAGATCCGCGGTGAATAGCTGGTATAGTACTGGTGCGAGTACGCTGCCTTGTGGGACGCCGGCTTTTATTGCGTGCAGCTTTGAATATGAGGTTTCGTATTTTACTTGGAAGTATCTTTCTTGCAGATATGATTTGAGTAAAAGGAAGTATTTGTGGGGTAATAGGGACTTGATTTTGTAGAGTAGGCCCTTATGCCATACCCGATCGAAGGCTTGGCTTATGTCGATGAAGACTCCCGAGCAGAACTTTTCGTTTTGGATACTTTTTTCTATTACACTGACTACACGGTGTACTTGGTGGATAGTTGAATGTTGTTGTCTAAATCCAAACTGGTGTGGTGGAATGATATTGTTTTCTTCAATAACGGGTTGAATTCTTTTGAGCAGTAGTTTTTCTAGCAGTTTCGATGGAATAGAAAGAAGTGAGATTGGCCTGTATGATGTAATTTCGTGCACCGGTTTGCCTTTCTTATGTATGAGGATAATCTGCGCGAGTTTCCATTGAATGGGGAAATGTCCAGTTCTTAGTACTGCGTTAAAAATTTGTGTGAGAGACACGATGGCTTTTTTGGGTAATTCCTTCAAGACTTTGGCATTGATTAGATCGTATCCGGGAGATTTTTTATTGTTTAGGTATGTTATTTCAGATTTAACTTCGGCGGGAGAGATGTGTTTAATTGGGAGATCTAGTTGTAGGGGAGAAGTTAAAAATTCTTCTATGCTTTCTTCTTCGTCTTTTGTGATGGTTGAGATATTGGGTGTGAAGATATTAGACAGGTGTTCTGCGAATACTTCAACTTTGTCGGAGTCTTCTCTTGCCCATGTACTGTCTTTTTTCTTTATGGGAGGGATTTGTTGAGTTGGACGTTTAAATCTTTTCGTCGCCTTCCAGAGTGAGTAATCACTTTCGGGGGACGCGGATAGACTGTGTAGGTAGTCTTGGAAGGTCTCATTTTTTATGTTCCGTGTTAGTTCTTTAATCTCTTTACATAAGCGGTTGAATTTTGTTTTGTCTTCTGGATGTCTTGATAGTTGCCACTTCTGTCTAGCGTTTCTTTTTTCTGAGATTTTGTCGCGCAGTATTTTTGGGTAGATGAAACTATTAGTATTTTTGTCTTGTAAAATGGGTGTGGATTTCCATGCAGCTGTTTGAATGAGATTTGTAAATTGATTCACAGCTTCCTCAATGTCGTAAGGTGTTGTTAGCGGGATTTGCAGGTCAATATTTTCTTCAATATGTTTTCGGAAGTTTTCCCAGTTAGTTTTTGTGTTACATAAGGTTGGTGGGCGTTCTTTGATTATTACTGACGAGCTTATCGTCATAATGACAGGAGTATGATCTGATGAGAGTTCATTGCTTGCTTCGATATTTGTATAATTTGTAGCAGTACCATTAGTTATGAAAAAGTCTAGGAGATCCGGGACTTTCTTGGGGTCTGTTGGCCAGTATGTTGGTTTTCCTGCACTTACGTAGTTGTAGTTGTTTGCCAGGATGGCTTTTTCTAGTTCCTTGCCTTTGGGGTTTGTCAGTCTGGAGCCCCAGCGTGGATGTTTAGAGTTGAAATCTCCGCCGGCGATAAACTTGTTGCCCAGCGTGCTAAAAAAGTGTTCGAAATCGGTTTTTTTGATAGTGTGTCTGGGGGGACAGTATACAGCAGATATGGTAATTGGGCCATGTGGTCCTTTTACTTTGACGCTTGTAGCTTGTAGGGATTCTAGTTCGTATTTCTCAATTTCGAAGTGTGCGATTTTATCTTTTATGATTATGGCTGTTCCGCCGTGGGCTGTTCCATCGGGGTGATTTGTAAAGTATGTTTTGTAGTTAGGTATTTTAAAATAATTTCTGTTCGTAAAATGGGTTTCTGATACAAGAAGCGCATCTATTTTTTCTTGGTTGATGAAGATTTCGACTTCTTTGTGATGTTGCGCCAATCCATTGGCGTTCCAAGTAGCTACTCTTATTGTACTAGCCATTGTTTTTATTTACAAGGACAGTGAGGAGATTTAGGATTTGGCTGTTTTGTTGTAGCATCATATTGAACATAGATTCGAATTTGCTGAAGATTTGTGCTTGAAAAGATTCATGTTCGTTCGAGTTGGAATGGTGGGTATGATTGGAGTTCGTTGTCTGATTGTTTGCGACTGCTGCATATGTGGTGTTGTCTTGTGTGTAGTTGTAGGTGTGTTTTGCTCTTGAGTTTTGTTGCTGTGTTGAGTTATTTCTTGATTTTTGTAGTTCTTTATACACTGAGCAACCCTTGTAGTTGGCAGGGTGGGGTCCGGAACAGAGTATACATAGAGGTGGTTCGTTACGTTTTTTTGGGCATTGAGTTGTTGGGTGGTTGTGAGCGCATTTAACACAGTAGAATGGTCGTTTACAGTAGGTTTTCGTGTGCCCATAATCTTGGCAGCGCGTGCACTGTGGGATGTCTTTTCGCTTTCTGGGTGGTTCTATCGTTACTTTGGTACTGAGCAGGAATTTAACATCGTAGATAGCTTTGTTGTTGGCTTCTGGTTCAAGATCGACGAAGAACATGGGGAGAGGTTTTTTTGTTTGCCAGCTTTTGATGTTGGAAATGTTTCTGATTTGAAAACCTTTTTCTGTTAAGGCTTCTTTGATATCTTCAATTGGTATCGATTGGTGTATATTTTTGATAACTATGCGGTAAGCTCTGCTTTCGCGAGGTTGGTAGGTGTGGTAAGAAATGTTGTTACTGTCTAGCGTGTGTATAAGAGTACGATAGGCGACTGGTGATGTTGTGTTAATTTTCACAGAGTTGTTTGACATGGATTTGCAGATGAATTCGTCTTTTTTCAGGGTTGTTTCTAGGCACTCAAGCATTAGAGGAAAGTTAGTTACTTTTTCTACAAAAACTGGAGGAGGGTTTGAGGTCTTGCCGGAATTTTCGGTGTCCTCGTTGTTTAGAATTGAGAATCTGTTCGATGTATCGGTGGTTGGTGTGTTTGTGGTAGTGTTGTTACTACGTTTATGGTTATTTGCTGAAGGATTGTCGTTTTTATTGTCTAGCGCACGTTTCCCTGGACGTCTCACGGGCACTTGTTGCCAAGGAACGTCTTCAGGTAACGTGCTTGGGAGTGAGAGCTGATTTACGTTTAATTGGGGGTATAATGCTGAAATTTGTGACAGCGAAAAGGTTGGGATGTTCAAGTTACTTGGGATATAAGGTCCCGTTATCATGGGTGTGGTTATAGGTGACGTTTGCGTGATTGTTTGAGAGTAAAGGCATGATGCCGCGAGTGTTGTTATCGTGCTTGTAGTTGTGAGTGTATAGGACACAGCGTTGTGACCTCCGCTTGTTTGTTGCATTGTGCTGTTATTTCCGTCTAACACTTTCAAGATACCACTACTAACACTTTTTTATCACTGGCACTTGTTGGGTTAATATCACTGATCGATGTTCACAGGCACTTTTGCACTAGTGTTACTAGTACTGGACTAGCAACATAATCACTTGTTCGTAAACAATAAATAACAGAGGTATTACGTGATAACTACGGAGCTAACGAAACACGTCCGATCACTACCGTAGTTGGTGAACGAATGATGAATGAATAAAATTTTATTTGTGTCTAAAGAATATTACATCTGACAATATAATCTTCCTACACAAGACAATGATTGTCAATTTTCTTGACGTTATTACCATAATCAATGCGCGTGTTATAGAATATTTTGTTTTATTTTATTGCACCTCTTTTGTTGTTTAATTCTTGTGCAATTATATGCAATTGTTTAAAGTTAATTATGATATAATCTAGTGACAGTGTTTTAGAATATTTCTTTGTTGTCATCTTAAAAAAATTCTTAATAAAACTCAAGGATTTTTTCTTTATTTCTAGTAATTAAAAGAACTAATGACAAATCACGTTTTTACAGTTGAACTCTCAAACAGATTTTAAATTTAATTAGGAGCTTAGAATTAATAGCTGTAGATCCAAATCTAAATCTTAGAAGAGTACAGTACTGTTTAGATGTTTGTTTTTATAGATTCTTTAATTAGAATAGTTAAGAACTTATTACGGACTGAAAGAAAATTATTGGATGGAATTTTTATGAGTTTTTCAAACAAGAATAAGAAGACTGTCTTCTCAGCTTTGATTACAGAAGTCATGGGTTCGAATCCAGGTCAGGCGTTCAATTTTCATGGCTTGGCTTTGAATCGGTATCTATTTTCGTCACCATTCAAGTTGGGATACAATTGATTTGGCAAAAACAAAGCCATAGACTAAGTTATAAAATATTCCAATTTCAACTACGATAATATAAGTGCGAACGTTGAGCGCTGGTTGGTTAAATAAGCCAGTTATACTTATAATTGGGTAGGTCTGAATACAGCTTTACTGACCACCGGCTAGTAGTTGTAACAAAGGCTTTCGCGAGAGAGTTAGGTGGAAGAACAGCCTTGGCTGAATCTCGCTCAGTATAAATAAAATAAAACATATTGACAAGACATTTATCCGATATTTTTCAAACACTTGACTATAACCCTTATGTGAAAGCTATCAACATCAACATCTGCATGTTAAGGCTGAATTACATTATACTTTTTTCTTTCAGATTCTAGTTCGAGATTCATCCGAGAAGTTGCTAGCCATTTCTAGTATAATGTAAATCAGAAATTGCCATCCGAGTTCTGTTCGATTTCCATACTTTTTTCTAGTATAGAAATATACGCCTGGCTCTATTTTTCTATTCGAGATTTGTACTAGATATGTCTACGCATACTCAGATCAGTGTGCAGTCAGTTTGACCAACCTTTAAAAGTTTTGGCTCGGAAAAAATCTAAGATTTCCAATTGAATATCAATAGCACCGAAATAAAGTATGAAACTCGAACGAATATCGGATGGAAATTGAACTAGAAATCTAGCATGAATCTAGACGAAAAAGTATAATGTAATTAGATTTGTCTACGCATATCAGTTCAGTGTGCAGTCAGATAAATTAAAGTTTTCGACTCGAAAGATTGAAGATTTCTGATTGAATATGAATAGTTCGGAAATAAAGTATGAAACTCGAACGAATCTCGGATGGAAATGGGGGGTTTCCAAGCCTACGGCTTTTAAAGAAATACTTAATGGATATAAAATTTCAGCATATATAAGTTATTGAAAATTGATTAATAATTGTTAATTTTGATAGATTTATTATCTATATATCGATATGAAAATTTAACTCTTTTGAAACGTGCATTAAAATGCGCCATGTGTGACGCAAGCGGCACTGAGACCAAACCGTGAGTAGATTTGTTCGTATAAGTTCGTTTTTTGTCGTTTTGACTACAGAATAGACGACGGACCTGTGTTGAAATAGAGTAAGACCTACGTATCGTATTCAGTCCTTGTCGCGGCACCTATTTTTTAAACTTTAAGTATTTTTTCTGGCTTATTAGCAACTTTCTGACAAAACGAAAAAATACGGATCTATATTTTAATGTATAGATTAGAAAAACAAAAGAATCGTGGAACTAGAAATCTAGCATGAATCTAGACGAAAAAAGTATAATGTAATTCAGCCTTCAGAGGGTTCTGTTCTTGTATTCTTCATGTCGGCTTCTGTTTGGTAATGGCGTTCAACCATTTGGTGTTGTTTATCGAAAACACTTGAGACTGAGATCGCATGGCATTGCAGAGAGTTAGCGAGAGCCGGTTTTATTTTTAACTACTCTGATACGAGAAGAGTTGAGTCTGGCTTGCATCAAGACTATACAAGACTTCAGACTCAAGTCATTCATGGCTTTTTACTGAGTAACTGAGTTGCAATTTCCGCTGGATGGATGTTTTATAAGTGCGTGAATTGATAAATAAATATTTAGCTGACGGATTAACTGTTATTATGATTATTTTTTGACGTTTCTTATAACCAATGAAATGTTTTATTCTTTGTCACGTGTGCGCCTTTTAACCAATCCTGTTATTGTTATAGTGGGAATAATGCTCTTGTGATTATTCCCGGGAATAATGATTAGTCGCTTTTGTTTGTTTCGCAAATGTCAAATATATATTTACTTTTCAACGCATTCCTTTTATGAGTTAATGATTGACTCCGAATATTACAAATCTGCAAATAAATACAATACAATAAATAAAAAACTCACAAATCATTCTGTCAGATCAAGTGCAGAAACTAACCTATCAAAGGTTGGTGTAGGCGAACAAGAGCTGATTAAAATCACTGTTCACAAATCACAATTCTGCCAGTTCAATAAAACCATAATTACAATTTAATCAAGAAAATCATTCATCTATAGTAAATAATTTAAGAGAAAAGAAAGTACTTAACCTAACAAGTAATACAAGTTGACAGTAAACAGTGAAGCTCGAAATATATTCAATTACTGCGTTTTTCATTGTACTAATTTAAATAGGTAGGTACATAATTTTGTTAATTATGTTTTGTTTGTAATGTTCACTTTGGTAATCATGTTCATAATTATGTATGTTCTTGTAACATTTTTTTCTTTATTTGACTGAAATGAAAATTGTAATCGGAGCATTAAGAGACATCTATCGGATTTATTGAGCATCAAAATAGGAGAAAACGACTGTTTTTTGGTTCCTATTTTTGAATTAAATTTGTCAGTCAAAAAATAATCTAATTAAATATAACTCGAGAGTTCGATAAATTAGATAATAATTCTCCAGATTCTTTCTCAAACTTGTTGCCATGTGGCAATAGCCACTCGAGCCCTACGGGCGCTCGTGACTATTGCCTGGCAACAAGTTTTCGAAAGATCTGTCAAATTATTTTCAATTTATTCTCACTCTCTTGTTATATTATTACTGATTATAGGTCCAAATGACGCATCATATAATATTATTCCGAAAAGCAGTAAGTTAATGTTTACAGTTGATACTGATACAACGCAATTGTCAACATTCTCATTTTCTCATGTATGAAATATAATTTTTGTACTCATAACATTGGAAATGACAATTGCCACACGTTACTGACAAACGGGAACTTCAATTTCCCATTGTTCATAAACGGGAAAAATTAGCAAAAACACTGGCCTTTCTGAACAATGTGAAGTAAAATCATCTTGGAAATAATCTAATTTATTCTTTTAAAAGTTACTTCCCGCTATATTAAATACACAAAAATCATCAATAACCGCCAATATTTAAATATAAAATGTGTGATCAGCGCGCCATCTGTTGGTAGTAGTGAGTACAAAAAGCATCGTAACCTCAAATTTAATGACAAGACTACAACTACAACTTGAATGTATTTGATTATAGTTTTATTCGTTGCAAAAAACATTGTACAACACTCTTGCGGGAAGACCCGTCCCAGCATTCGCGTTAATGAAGCCCTCGCTTCGCTCGTGCTTCAAAAAGCCGCTCATGTGGGACAATAATCTTCCCGCATTTGTATCGTAAATAACTATTTTGTAGTACAGTGAACGTAATCATTAAAACAATACAACAGCGACTATTTATGATAATATGCAATAAAGTTTTTTTTTAACTTTGATTCAAAAATTTGTAAGTTATACCTACTTACATATTATCCCCCCTTTGTGACTGATAACGAAAAAGTAGCAAAAAATAGGGGAAATTTTTCCAAATTATGTTTGAGGATCGATGGGTTAAAAACCAGAATAGATAAATAAAATCCGATTATGGCATTGAATTCACCAGGATTTAATTAGTAATCATATTTTGAACAATCTGTAAAATGTCAGTCTAAATTGACATAGATAATTCAAATCTGTTTTAAAATATGAAATGTTTGTACTTGTCTATAAATTTGCGCTTTCAATTAAGATTGTAATGCAGTGATTAGTGAATGTTTTTCTCATTGCATAGAATTGCAAAATGTGCAATAAATATGCCCTGTCATTACAATTGCAAATTCCTTTCCTTTCATTGATACCGCATAGTTGTAGCTAAGAGAAAACGCATCTTATCGGCTTTAGAACAGGACCATTATTCTGTCGCTTATCAATTCTTTCTCATATGGGTATAATTATTATTATACACAATTAATGTTATGTGACTAACTGTTGTTCTAAAACTCAGGTTCGAATTTTTCCTTGTTCTGTAACCAAAATTACTATGTACCATGCCTACAGGGTGTTTAGATAGGTATAAATACCTAACGCTTGTTTTAAGAAATGAAAAAAATGAAATATATTAATTTGCGGTTATATCCTAATTTCTTGCAATTTATGTAGGTCCATAGGAAGCAGGAAGGCGAAAGGATCGTAAAACAACATCAGTTGAGTAAATTTGACGTGTGTAATTGTAATTTTATTTTTTGGACGTTTCGACTGCTATGCAAATCATCATCAGCATTTTCTAAGAAAGTTATAAATATGTGATAAAATAACATTAATACAACATATTTTTGGGGTTGATGTTCCCTACGACATCTTATGATGTCATTGGTATTGGTATCACTCTAAAAGTTCTTCCAAGTACCAACAGCCATCAGCTTCACATAGGTACTGCTACTGTGAGTCATTGGGTATAGATATAGTCAACTCACTCATGGTTGTTAGTGTACACCACAAGAAAGATTTTTGTACAGTTAAACTGAAAAGTGTACCTGACTGGATTCGAATCTTAGTTGTCAGAACCACACTCAGCCATATAGCGTTGTACCTACTTTTTTAAAATACATTTTCGCATTTATGTGTGTTCTGCACAATTACTATTAAAAATGTGAAGATATTTGACTCTCTCTACTACTCTTATTTATAAGATATATAAACAAGTGTCAGGTATTCTATAGCAACTATGTAGCATGTATGTATGTGTGTGATACACAGGTATAAAGTAGAGTTGTATAGGTCGATGACACTGTGAATATGTTGGTCACCTGATGGCAGAATGCGGAGCTGTGCGGACGGTCCGCGACCTAGCCCTGATGGCTGATGATGGCCGACATTGTACATAAAACCAGACTGCGAATATACACACCAACACCGACATCAATAATAATCACCCTTAAGTTGCATAGAATTGCCTTGAAATTTAGTCAGGTACACATTCCATCTCCCTTGTGCTGTACCCTCCACTAACAACCATGAGTGAGTTGACGGCTGATAACCGCACACATGGTAAAGTTTAAAATATATATCTCTATTCAATGACTCACAATAATTATGTCCTCCCTGAGGAGGAAAAGTACCTCTCGCCCGCTTTATCCACTTGATTTTTTCTTTCCTACGGAGGAAAAGAGTACTTTATGCGGGATTCCAAAATTGATTATTTAGATTATTTTTATTTATTATACATTTTTCCAATGTTATCATCATTCGGTTCATACCATTCTTCAACTTCTAATTGCTTTTCTGTGTAAGTATTGAAAAAAATGTCGTGTGCATCTCGGGACAAAAGTGTTCCTCCGACACGTGCGATGGCAGTCCTCGCTTCGCTCGTGTATATTGTATCAATTGTATTTTATAATAAGTACTAGGTACTAAAGTGTTTGTCCTGTGTAATAAACAATAAATAAGAAATACGGTATTCTTCGAATCTATTAGCTGTCAAAATACTCTATACCCGTATGTTCAGCTCTTGAAAACTAGAGCATAAAACATCATAATAATGATACTTGTTATTGACAGAGGCTATCTACCTTCTGTTCCTGTTCAGTGTTTACTGTGTTACTAAATGTTATGAATTACTTGTCGTATGTCAAGTTTGGTAGGTTGTCTTGTGTAACGTGAACAGCTACAGCGGTTCCACAAGCAGTTCTGTGCGCGGTTCATCAGTTCCGCGTGCCCAGGTAGGTCACAGAAACCCGGTCACCATGGTCACCGGCCCGGTAGCGAAAACCTAAACCCTACCACCACAAACGTGCTTGTACTTAGTGATAATCACTAGCATTTTATTCTTCATTGTATTTTCAAGTCTGATTATATTGTACCGTACATAATGCCTTACAAGGGTTTCTGAATCCTGGGAAAAAGAAATTCACTGTTTGGAAGCTATAGACGAATCTATAACAAATGAATTTGTCAGGGGGCAGCTGTCAAAATGGTCTTTTATATTAACTTTATATGTCACTGTCAACATCATACTATTTTATATGCAGTTTTATAAGTATTTTGTATCATAAAACAATTATTTAATTTACATTTTGACAGAATCTGTTCCAAATTTAGTTAAAAATATGCAAAATTGAGGTTGGAATAGTAGGTTGCCCCCTGACAATGACGTCATTCTGGATTTCTCTATTAATGAATTTTAAATTCTCCTTTTTCAAGACTCATTTAAGATTCAATTTAGACGCGATTCTCACCAGGATTCTGTATTTTTAAATTCATAGAAGGTTGAAAGAATCTTTGTCTTTGTGTGATTCGAACCTGAATTGTCAGAATCACAGGCGATCATACTACGAACTCGGTTATCATTTTACAATATCTATTTTTTTGTGCTGACAAAAAGTATGAGAAAATTCTAAACCTACGTGTATGGTTCTGAAGAATGTCACAATACCGTTTTGGAATATCGGAATCCTACAGGAATTATAATAAGAGAAAATACGTTTGAAATTATTTGAAATAAATCTTTCAAATATGATTGCATACAATTTGTGGTGCTGTTGCTATACCTACATTCCCGTTATTATAAAATATTTTAAAACGAACTGACATCTTTAAATTAGAAATAGTACAAAAATCAAAGAATTTCACATATTAGAAGAGAAATCGAGGCTTGCTTTGACTAATTGATTATCATTTATTTATATTATACCGACAGATGATAGTAGAACAGAAAATTGATTTTTGCCACATTTGAAAATTAGATACGTTAATGAAATTGTTCACGCACATAAACTTCCTTTGTGGTGTACTCTCACTGTCTCACTTATGCCCACGTCACACCGGCGTGGCATGAACCACGTTGTTCGATGTGGCATTTTGCCACATGAAAAACTGTCAAAGGGTGTCACACCGATATAGCAAAATGCCATACGAAAATTCCTACATTGAAAGATTCATTCACAGGAAAATGCAAATCTAGAATTTTAGATTCGGCATAAATGCAAACATAGAAAGATGCAAACACAAGGAAAATGCAAATCTAGAAAAGGTATAGCCAAAACCGAGTATGTGGAACTCAAGAATGAGTATTGGGTTGTCCATTTAGTTCAATTCAACAATTCAACCTTATTTGTGTAGGTATCCCCTTTGTATCAAAGTGACAAACTAGTTTTCTAGATTTTCATTTTCCTATGCTGAATCGAAAATTCTATTATAAATTCTATACACATATACCTACATTTTCTAGATTTGAATCTTCTTGTGCATGCATTTTCCTGTGTATGAATATTCTAGAATTTTATTTACTGGCCATAACCTTTAAAAGCTTTGTTCAGTTTTACAGAATACAGAATAAGTAACCGTTTACATTCATTATAAACCAGCTATTAATCGTAGATAAAGTAAGTATAATATTCTACTCGAGTTAAATATGATAACTATTTATTCAAATAAAATCGAATCATTTTCATATGAATTGTTATTTTCTTCTGAGCCTCCAGTGTTTAATTTTCCTACGCCACTGGTCCTCTCTGTTATTCGCTGCTAAATTTAAAACAAATGATAAACGTCGCATGTCTGCTGTTATCCGAAAATAAACAACTCACAATCGCGCATATGTGTTGTCTTTTTGGCACATTATGGTTTATGTTTTTGGTGGTCTTGTCCACACTATTAAACAGTTTATTGTTCAGATTTATAGTTCCTGTTAAAGACTTAAATACTGTTAGTTTCAAGTTGGGACACGAAAGGTCAAAGCTTGACCCCGACATAGATTTGACGCAGATGGGGATATTGTTTTCCTCCGTGACAAGATTTCAGTTTATAAAACATAAAACTTTTAAATCGAATTTTTCATTTTGAAATTCATCTGTTATGCTTTTAACCTAAGTTGGGTGTGGCACTGTCACATATTCTGAGACTTCACTATAGATATTTAATATTTGTGTGCGGTTATCAACTATCAACTCACAGGTACCAGGTACCTACTAAATGGAATGTGGAAACCTCAACCTGACATACAGTACGTGAAATAACGAAATAAGAGATGGCCGGAATTTAGATTATCAGCAATTTTTTTGGAAGAAACCGCTTCGTTTCCTTGATATAGTGTGTAAAGAAGTCGTCCAGCTTGGTTTTTCTCTTGGCCCAGTTGCGTTCAGGCAATAATAAGTTGGCAAACTTTGACTCAACTCTGTGTAGAACATACGCACATTCTTTCTCTCCCTTTCCACTCCGGCCAACTCTGGGCTGCATGAACTGTAGCAGAGAGTAGACCACTGGGAAATTTTGTGCAGTTAAACTGTACCTGACTGAATTCGAACCTGAATTTTCAGAATGGGAGCTTCCACGATTTTTTGATTTTTTAATATGTTAATACATTACAATGTTAGACCCGTATTTTTGCCAAAAAGATGCTAATAAGCCAGAAAAAAATTCATAAAATTAAAAAAAAAAGTGGCGTGAAAAACGATGGCGTGTGTGACGATGTGACGTCACCGGCCCTGTGAACATACGTTCACCACGGTGACAAGGACCGAATACGATACGTAGGTCTTACCTTATTTCAACACAGGTCCGTCGTTCACTCCGTAGTCAAAGAGACAAAAAACGATCTTACACGAACAAATCTACTCACAGTTTGGTTTCAATGTTGTCTACGTCACACATGGCGCATTTTTATACACGTTTCAAAAGAGTTACATTTTCATTTCGATAAAAAGGTAATAAATATATAAAAATTAACAATTATTATCAAACTTATATGCTGAAAATTGATATCCAATAAGCATTTCTATAAAAGCCGTATGCTTGGAAACCCCACCTAACCTGTTTCGTGAATCTTGTAGGTATTGTAACATTGCAAGTAAAGTATGTAATATTTAAAAAAAAATTGTTTAATAGCTATTTAATATTTATTTATAGCTTTATGACAAATGTTTTTAAGAACCGAATAATTAATAAATATAATAATATGTCACGTATGTTTTTTGTTGTTATTTTATTAAGGTAGGTACCAAAGGTCACTAATTGTGACTAATGCAAGAGTTATTAAATTATGTATGGTTACATTAATAAAATTTAATTCTTTCTACAACAATTTTCCTTTAGTTCTAGTCTAATTTGTGATCAATTTATTTTGTACAGTTACTGTAATAGAATACCGAACACTTACAAACTACCACTCAAAATGCGTAATGTAATTATTATTTTACATCAATTATTTACATTAAAACGTAATTAATTTCGAATTTCCTTAGATATTCTACCGATAATAACATCAATTTTCAATCAATTCATCTCGTAAACATATAATTATCAACTTATTGCAACATTGCATTCAATTATTTTATTACCAAAAAAATTCTTGTACTACTATTTTAAGAAAATAATTATATACATCTTTATTACAAAAGTCAATTAAGACTTAACCATATATGAATGGGTAATTATATCGTATAAGTAGCGGACATTATTCGCAAATGTTTCAATTAGCTATTTATTAAATTATTATTAATTAGTTGTTCGATTTATCTAGCAGGCCTAGCCTAAAGAAAGAATAATGATTGTGTAACATGAACATATTGTGTTGATTTATTTATTTGTTAATTATATTTTTCATACAAGATAATGGAATTTAAATCACTTTACCAGCCGTCAACACACTCATGGTTGTTAGTGGAGCCTGAAGAGTACTACTAAGTAGTCATAGTTTTATAAATTATTAGATCAGTCTAAACATAGAATTAATAGTTATTTACATTATAAGTGCGGAAGGTTTTATTTTACAACGCGAGGTTCTAAATTAAAGTGCAACGCGAAGTGGAGTGCTTTAATAAAACCCCGAACGATGTACAAATACCTAACGCACATATTATGTATTATATTTTCTGGCTGGCATATCTATGTATTTAAAATATCGTATTTTCTATGAGGTTAAATGAAATTTGCACTAAAATTTCCTTATGTCAAGTTGCCTTGAAACAACTGCTAAGAGATGTCGCCAGTACATGTGACATTTAAAATTAATTTGTTTTATTTATTTCAGACTCGAGTGAACAGTAAAGTAGCGTTTTTGTAGGCTCTCTTATTATTTTAAAGTTACTTTTTAATGGACTAATTAAAGCAATAAAATTCGATGCCCTTTATCGAACAATATGCGGTAATGGTATGTGTAAAATCGCAACTACCATTGTGGAGGCCAAAAACATATTTTACCGTGTATGCGGTTACCAACTCATTAATGGTTGTTAGGGGAGAGTAAGAGTACTCCACAAATGAGATTAATGTGCAGTAAAAGTGCCTGAATTCGAACCTGAGTTATCAGAACCACACCACAGTGGGTCACATAACGCTTTTTTTACTAATTTATTTATTTCATACATTAAATTTTTGCACCAAATGTGCATTTTCCATCAGCAATCTGATAATAAATTTACACAACAATTTTAATGTAGTTGTTTACCCTGATAAGACAATAAATAACAAAACTGGAACAAGTTGAAATAATGCGTGTTTACCAACTCATTAATGGTTGTTAGGGGAGAGTAAGAGTACACCACAAATGAGATTAATGTGCAGTAAAAGTGCCTGAATTCAAACCTGAGTTATCAGAACCACACCACAGTGGGTCACATAACGCTTTTTTTACTAATTTATTTATTTCATACATTAAATTTTTGCACCAAATGTGCATTTTCCATCAGCAATCTGATAATAAATTTACACAACAATTTTAATGTAGTTGTTTACCCTGATAAGACAATAAATAACAAAACTGGAACAAGTTGAAATAATGCTATGCAATTCACTTTACTGTATCATTACTTAATTCAACAAAAACAAAAGTAAATTTTACTTTCTCATGTTTTAATTAGTATAAAAACAAACAGATTGTGAAGAAATGGTTAAAACACTTATACGTTATAGTGTCTTTAAATGTTACGTAGAAAAAATGCGAAAAGAACAAGTGATCTGAGTAACAGATCGGTTTTTGTTTTAATAAATGACGTCATGAGGCCGTGATGAATCATTTAAGATGGAAGCATTAACAAAAAATTTAACATTTTTTAAATGCTAACATTTTTTTAGGAAAATTATTGTATTTTCTTCAGTTCTTCAGTTCTTCAGTCAAATGTTGTAAGATTTTTAGTCCAAAACTGAGACTAATAAGTATTTTATGGTTAATACCTATTTAATAAAATATTGAACCGAAACTGGAATTTCAACTGCTCTTTTGAAAACCGGTTACCGGTTCAGTTTAAGAAGAAAAATGAAAACCGGAGCAAAACCGAACCATATAGAGAACTGTGAACCGCGAACCGAACCTAAACCGCTATTTTGTGTGGTTCGAGGCCCTGTTTAAAAACAAAACAAACACTTTATTCGATCCATTTCGTTCCAAATCGTGTACCTTCGTCTTCTTAAGAGGCTGCACCTTAAGGTGTGTCAAAGTCTAACCAAGAACAATAACTTAGCGATACACTCGACCAAATAAATTTTCATCTGAGATTTTCTTTTATAACTAACCTCCTATCTGAAGACTACTTTCTACTAGTGTACACACTTAATGTAAATACATAATCAGATTCAGAATAGGTACGCAGTATAAACTATAATGGTTCTGATAGCCGCCAGGTAATTTTTCATTCATTACTAAATGGAAGATAATTTTCTGGTTTAGAGATTTCAATTAAGAGCTATTACGGTTACGCAATTGGTTTTTACGGATGCTTCTAATAATTGAAAGAAATTGATATTAAAATATTCAATAAAGGAACTGTATCTCACAAGTCTTTAAGAGGCCCGTCTACCTCCTAAAAACCAGCTAAAAAACGTATACTAACCTATATAGCAAGTGTTTTGTGGCCAGTACAAGAATGGTAAAATTGTATTTCAACAAGAATTATATACTTAAAGGATTAATAATTAACAGTTGTGCCTTTTTAAAATTTTAATAAAAAATTGTATATGATTATAAAAGTGCCGAAAAATTCATAAAAATTTCCAATTTAGGTAAACTTTACACGGTTATATCTCCTGATAGAAACTTATTTTTAAAATTTTAAAAAGGCATATCTTTCTCTATTAAATGTTTATAAAAACATTATCCTAAAGTCAATAATAATCTGACAATTTACTCGCAACTAAAATACTTTTACAGTATTTATCAACTTCAAAATGGCATTGCATTGCTAGGATGCGGTAAAGTGCGAGTTTCGGGCTGGTTTTAGGCAGTCTTAGTATAGTGCGGAAAAGAGTGGAATAGAAAAAAAGTAAAATCGAGAGTATTCTAGGAATTCGGTAAAAACGTGGATAATTTGTGTGTGCGGTTACTGGCCGTTTTTGTAGTAAACATAAAGTATGTATCACACTTTACACAATATCGGCTTTTAACTATTTTGGATGTAGTAGTTTTACAGTTAACTACAATTTATTAATAAAGATTATCTGACGCGTAACAAATCGTCAATTCACGGGTACACACAATAATTACTATAGTACAGAAAAGGCATATCACACAATGTTATAAACAAAAAAATAATCGTTTTTGCATTTTTCGCAAGGTACTAAAAGTGGGGCTTTCTGACAGAGCATAGTACCCACCTACTGACGGTATTATCTATCACACCTTTTTTATAATTTGGGTGTGGAAGCATCACAGTTGACAGCAAATCTGGGTATAGATATTATGAAAAGATAATGTTAACTTGGGTACACGACACATCACACCGCACAAAATTATAAAATGAAATTATTCATCTTTTATTATAACTTTTACTTTCTTAAAGTGTAGCTAAGTACTGATTAGTATTTATATGTAAGTAGATATAATTTGCGTTTTCAAATCATTTCAATTTTAATTACGATCTAATTATTTGGTTTCCCTGATTTATAAAATTGTTGATGTACTTACAAATTGCCGGATAAACAAATGAAAAGTTCTGAATACTGACCTGTAACAAACAAAAACATATATTAGTACAAAATTTAAGCACAATACATAAAACTTAATATATAATACCAATATTATCATCAAAAAACGATATATTTCCCAAGATGTTTTTGTGTTTCCTGTCCCATATTTATACAAATAAACAACTAATAAATAATATCAACCTTTTACTATAAAAACCTCGCTAAAATATCACAACAATTAATCAAATTATTTTAATGCCTCATATCCTTTTATTAATTAGTTTTTGGTGTAGCTAGGAAATGGTTCATTCGTTTTCTTATTCATGTTAAAAGTATTTTGAAATAAACATTGTCTTTTAAGTGGAAACAAGAAGTTAAAGTTATAAGTGTAATTTTTCTTCTTCTTACATTGTATGTGTGTATGTTACAACAGAGGAAGTGACCATATTCTTAGTCATAGACTATTTTGGGAAGGTTTAATATTATGTGCTAAGAATTGCAAACGGTTAAAGATTGGATCATTTTTGTTTGCGAACAAAAATAAAGATTCGTATTGTTTTAAGATCTGGTTCTGGTTAAAGAAATTGTACAAATTAGATTATTAAAATGATTAATAGGGTAAAAATTGTTATCTGAATTTGTTCCTATTATCTAAAAAAATGTGATAATGACAAAAAATATGTCATTAAAAATTAACTGGGCATAATTTCAAAGAATTATTCACAATAATTCACAATTTAATCTTAAAATTCTAGACTCTGAAACCACATAGTTAAACACGTCATCGCTTTATATTCAAGGAAAATAATATAAAACTCTTACTATGTATGCAAATTATTCACCTTTCATTATTTACTTCTATACTTCTCGACATTTCAACGACTTTGTCATGGCCGGAACGAAAAGAATTCAATCATTGAGAAAATAGAGATGAAATAATGAGAATAATATTTTTGTTTGAGAAGAAAAATAAATAACTTGGGTGTGGCAGCCTCACATATTGTGAGTCATCTGTATAGCTACATATTTCTTTTGTTTACTCCCAAATAAAGAATGGTAGATGTTATTATAGTGGAATCCAACCACTTCGACCGATTGGATGCATCTTGGTGCAGTATTAAATCTCAATCCGTACGACGACCTGAAGGGCAAAGCGGCATCAGAGATTCTTATGCAACCAGGACTGCATTTAAGACGATCAAGTGGTCAGCTTGAAGGATCCGAGTGCGATTTAATTGCAAGATGCTTTACAATCACACAGTGTCGGACGAGAGACTTTTGAACCACGGAACTCCGGGTTCATACATCATCCTCACATGGGGAAAGCTCAGCTACTGTCTCGACTATTATACCGTGTGTGCGGTTACCAACCGTCATAAAATTACTAGAAGTATTTAACTATAGTTCTGACAACTCAGGTTCTAATCCACTGCACAAAAATCTACCTTGTAGTGTACTCTCCACAAACAACCATGATAGAGTTGACGGCTGTTAACCGCACACGATAAAATACCTCACAGTATGTGAAGGTGTCATACCCAAGTTTAAGTTGAGTAACAGGCGAGTTAGATAAAATACAAGAAATAAGTTTGTAAAGTAGTCTTTTCTAATTATTCTTTGTAAAACAATAGGAGCTAAAAATCGAATAATTTTCTTTAGTTGCCCATCTTTTGAATCTTGGCACCTGTTTCTATCTTAAAATAATTTAAAATACATCACAAAGAGCAGTAAAAATAATTAAACTTCTAATGAGTTGAAATTCGTATTTTTAGCGTTTTTAAGATCAGAACGATGACATGCAAAAAGAAAAATATTCTTTACTCTTCTGGCTTTCGTCCAGATTGGCAAATGTTAAGCATGTAGGTAGGTGGTAAACATTGTCTTAAGAACTAACCTTCGTTTTTTGGTACGATGATTCAACTTTTTTTCTTGGCAAAAGAACTACAGGTATATGAGAGAGTAGGTATTTATTTTTCTTTAATGTGTTTTGTCATGAGAGAATAGCAATTATTTAAAGAAATGTTTAGCTAATCGCTACTGAATGAAATAATTTTTTGCAATGTTTTTTATTTATTATATAAAATAGACAAATGAGATGTTTTATTTGTTTTCAAAAGTACTTACCTACTATTGTTTTTAGTAGAATCAGACTAAGTACTTAAAAGATTCACTAACAACCAAAGACCTGAGACGGCGTTTCAACAAAAATGAGTAATTGTAAGAGCTTTTTTTCTACTTTAATTGCCTCCTGACAATGGATGAAGATTGAAGATTCTATCAAGATTCTGAATCCTGCTAAAGAAGAAGTTTCAAAATTGTGAATATTAAAAAAAATCATGGTTTTGAAGATTCAATTTTGTCGAACCGCAATTTAACAAGTAATTCTCACTAGAAAGAAGAAAACTTCTTCTTTTCTATGATTCCGAATCTTGGTAGAATCTTCGATTTTTTGGTTTTTTAAATGTTAATCTACTCGTATAAACCCAAAAAAAAATTCATAAAATTTTAAAAATAGGTGTCGCGAAAAACGATGTTGTGTGTGACGGTGTGACATCACCGGCCCTGAGAACATACGTTCATCGCGATGATAAGGAGGTCCGTCGTCCATTCCATAGTCAAAACGATCTTACACGAACAAATCTACTCACGGTTTGGTTTTAGTGCCGTTTGCGTCACAGATGGCGCATTTTAATGTACGTTTCAAAAGAGTTACATTTTCATTTGATATATGCTGAAAATTGATATCCAATAAGTATTTATTTAAAAGTTAATTGTATCCCAACTTGAAATGATGACGGGAGTAGGTACCGATCCAAGTCAGGCTGTGAAAATTTCCAACCTAGCCCGGATTCGAACCCACGATCTCTGTAATCGATTTAATCATTTACAGGCGAAAATGCCATGAAACTCATATTGTAGGTAATAAAAAACGTACACAATATGACAATAAAATCTACTAACAGCAATGACATTGCAACAAAAAAACAACAATTATTATTACAGTACAAATTATATCATACACGCAATGCGTGTGGTAAAGTACACAGACACACATGTCAAAATATATGAATAAGATCTTCACTAATACATACGCAAGATCATCATCTCGTGTTAAATGTAAATGAAGTAAGAAACATGAATCATTTCTTAGGAGTGTCGCAAGTCGCAATGCTAAGATACAAGATGCAGTAGGCGCACCCGGATTACGCAATTGTCTTGTTATTAGAGATAGGAGATAGCGCTTTCCATAGATTTCAACATTGATTAAGAACGCAATAGCCACTTGCATGATTTTATTTATTTAAAAAAATTTTTATGTGGTGTCTATTTAATATCAAAATTTAAATTACGAGTACACAAATCGATTTAGGGAAATTTATGTGTGTAACGTTTTTGTTGCGGTGACATTAATATTGCCAATAATTATTTAACTGTCAATATCACTGTAAAAGTATATAATTTATGAACTATTCTAGGTGATATGATAAGTGCAAACATTATGGAAAACATTGAATGTTTTCTATTACTAGATTCATTAATTTTATTGAGTAAAAAGTAATTAATTAAGCAAAACAGATTTAGAGGTTATACTGACATTTGTCAGTTCTGAGGCTTGACGTTTGTCAATGAATGTCATCTGATACTGCCAATACCAACCTTCTAAAAATATGTTGCGTGTCACAAAGTGAACTTTGTGAACGCCAAATAGAAAAACTAATTTAAGACTATATTTTATACTCCTTAGCCTTAGGTCTGATACATGGTTACCGTATTTTGCGATTGGAAGCTACACTTTTTAGATTAAATTTATGCAAATAACCACAAAGAATTTGAATTTCTTATAATTCAATTGCCAACATTCATGATTTAGCTTCTAAATCATTTTTATTTACAAAAAGTTAATATGCGGTCTTATTGATTAAATTGTTTTCAGACAAAAATGTTTGTAAACTCAAAACCAAAATATTAATGTATTATAGGTATTTTTAACAGTCGAAGATAAAACATTTTCTGCATTACTGCATAATTTATTATTTATTGATAAATGTTTTTTTTTTGCAAAATTATGAGTTATTAAAATGTTTACAGTCATAATTAAGTTATATATGTTTTACATCATACATTATTGATTAAATTCCTTAAAATACTCTGAATTAACTGCATAGTTCAAGTTCAAACAACAATTTCCTAGTTTATAAGAGTCATAAAATATGATTAAGTATAGGTACTTTATTATATAAAGTATAAATACCTAGTACAATTAAAAATATATAGCTTAATTGAAATGGAATAGTATTAGAAGATATTAAAACTTAATTTACCGATTTCATTATTAATTTTATTCAATTTTGACGTTTTAAACTGCTATTATTAACTCCATAGCAACAACTTTAAACAACTGTTTATTCACAAATGAATTAAAACTTTTTAAATCACTCAACACATTTTTGTAACTTGCCACTGACGACTACTTTGTTATATCAAAATAAATTTATAATAATTTATATAGGTAGGTATTTGAAATAATTTCGTCCAAATTGAATATAATATTGTATATAAACCACGTGAAATACGAATGTTTTTTTCACTCAAAGAAATTATCCCACTCGCTCTTCGGGCTCCGGGGCTAAACTTTCTTCTCTTGAATAAACATTCATGTATCTCACCCTCGATCTCACCTCACTTGGTGTATAAATATCTATTAAACCACAAAAAACATATAAAGGTAACAACTGCAATTAAAATTATTAATTTTGATAAATACGGACGCAGATAGTTATCCTAAACTAAGTAATATCATAAAATTCATAAAAATATATTCTTCGTCATATTTTTAAAATATCACAAGTGAATACCCCAACCTCTAAACTGTATACAGTAAACGAATGTTTTATTTCCCCATTTCAAATGTAAGTGTTTGAGTCACAATTTTACATAATCTCGCGGCTGTGGTGTGGAATAGTCCGCAAAACCACATGGGCATGTAATAGGAACCTACATTACATACATACATACACACAAACAGACAGTACATTCATAAATACGTTAGATTATATGTGCAAAGAAATTAAACAGTAGACTTTAATATTCAATCCAGATGTTAGAATGAAATTATGTTTAATCATTCGTGCGGATGTACAATTATGAGAAAAATGGCGACTATAGAATAGATTAACACCAAAAGAACTGTTTTAAGAGGCCCGTCTACCTCCTAAAATCCATCATAAAATGTACTAAAAGGATCAATTATCAGTTGTGCCTTTTTAAAATTTTAATTAAAAAATTTTATTTCGTGTACTACTGTATATTGTTATCAAAATTTGGGCCATAAAGCAATCGAAATTGACGATTAATAAATTTAATAATTTGTAACCCATGGATATGACAAAATCTCACGTTTCACGTTAAAATAAATTCATTGTATAAGTATTTCAGGTACAAGAATAAGGTTTAAATAAGGTAAACGATCTTTAAAAACCTTGTGATTTTTTTTTGTCCTTGTAGAAAGTGCATCTCTTGTTTCAAAGTCTGAGAAACAGATAGGCGTATCCAGGAAATGCGCTACATTCTATGTCACCGTGATTCGTCGTTGTTTTATGCTAACATGACGTCGTTTGTGTTTTGTTATCATTCTAGACACAGCCAGCTATGTTGCATACCTTATTATAACATATGACTGTACCTATATTGTTATTGTTTTGTTATTGCCAATATATGTTTTTATTTCGTTGTTCATTTTAGTACGTCATAAATTATATAATTTAAAGCCTCATTAACATAAGCATTTAGTTTTAAGGTTTATATTCATGTTTACGTTTAAGAGTTTGAATACATCATCTAACTAAATACGAGCATTCAATGTGCTTGAAACTGGGACGGCTGGGACGTGTGAATGCTCGTATTTAGTTAGATGAATTAAACTTAAAATAAAATAAGGTGAAACTCGACAGGGGTTGCTATTTAAAAATATTGAGGGTTGAGGTGGTCATCTCCTAAAAAAAAACTTCACGTTGCTTCTAAAGTTCTAAACTATCTATGAATGTAGTTTTTATGACCCCGAATTTTAATTTTTTTTTCTTTATTCGTTCAAATTTTATAGCTCCGTCCCAGACGTTTGGAAATTCTATATTTATTCTCAATTTCAAAACAGTATGACAAACTAGAGTTAATCCAGATAATAAATGGAAGAAAGGATTAAACAAATTGTACACAGGCGACAAAAATCTTCTTTAAAAATGTGCAGTCCACTTGAATTTGCCCTTAGTCCCCCGCTGTTTAGAAGTATTTCCAAGGCATGTCTACAGTCTATTCTTTCCCGGATGGACATTATTACAGAACATTTGAAGATGGTATTTAAGAAATAAATGAACATCGTCTCGTGCGTAACCTACGTAATGTTCAGCACGTGACAAAAGACAATCGAAAATACTAGGTTGGCAATTTTCTCATAGAACAGAAATATTATTTGTTCGAAAATAGACTTAAGAATTTTATTATTGGTAAATATTGGTGACAAATATTGAGAAAAATTTGGAATGTGGGAAAGATTATGAAAAGAGAATGTTTATGGGGCTATTAAATTCCACATACACAATACATTTTGCATTTCAAATTAGTGATACAACTAGTTAAATATTTTAAATTAATGGCTTTTTGATTATGATTTTTGGCCAAAACAATTTCCTTTCAAATAATAATCTTTGCTGATAACGTACATAAATTTTAGAAATAAAATAAAAATTCCTTTAAAGAATACGGATAGCCCTGACACACAAGAATTCTTTGAGGATTCTTTCATGCTCTTGAATGCTGAGCGGAAGGTTTATAGGAAATATTACTATAAATTTTTCATCATTTTATCATTTCGTTTATGCAAAACAAAGATTTAGTGAATTGCCATAAGAGTCCATGTAAAACGGGCGTAGTTGCAACATTCAATTACTTAAAAACCGGATAAACGAAATTTTTTAAAAATTTTTAGATTCTCAATAGTGTAATAAAGGCACTGTATAAATTATAATTATGGTTACCAACCTCCTTATGAGTATAAAGAAGATACAATGAAATAAGAATAACAATTTATTTCTTCATTATTTATTGTTTATCACGCCTGACCTAATTGAAAAAATATTGACTTATTTTTAATTTATCAAAACTGGAATCATTATAACTTAATTAAAATATAATTAACAAAGGTCCCAATATAATGAGGTTATAGAAAATGATATAAATATTGAAGATATTGTTTAAGTTATTAGAATTGTTCGAAGAATCGTAGTGACATTGGTTGAAAACAAAACATGAAGTTTGTGATTCTCTTAGCTGTGATTGGCTGCATTGCCGCTGGAACGTAAGTAGTTTCTTAAAACTTAAAATAATATAATATTCTTGATCTACGACTACAACTAATGTATAACATGAACTAATTTTAAAATAGGATTTTCAAAATTAATAAAATTAATATTTATAAACAACGCTCCCATTCTGACATCATTTTCCCGCCTTAAATTTTTCTCCAGTTCGTCAATTGTTTCTTGTTTCCAAATAACAAAATCGCATCACTGACTATTATCATAGTTAGTCATGACTCAGGTTTACCCTTTATTCAATTGTTCGTGACAAATGAAGTACCCGCTTACTCGATCTTTTATTTAGCTCTTTGAAGCACGTGCCATCATAGTAGGCATGGGATTAACATTGTGGGAGACTATTTAAACAGAGAAAGAAAATTGGGGCCAAATTGGAGGGAAAGAGAAAAATGTAGGGTGGTTTAATAGGGGTGACTAACTAGATTAAGAGGGTACATTAGTGAATATTCCGTGTTATGAGCATTTGATGGTTGGGGTAGTTATCCCGCATATTTTAATGAATTTTTAATTGTTAAATGCGTTTTTGATGCTATCACCGTTTATATAAATGGGTTTTACATTTAAATTCTGCAATTATTTTTAAGTGCATTAGTAAAAGTATTGTATTTACTAGTTAATTTTTACTTTCTTATACACAGTAGGTATACCTAAGTAAGTCTAAGTATCAAGAAAAAATTCTATCCTGAGATTTTCATGGATATACATGTTTTGAGGACCCCTGAATTCGTTTTGATAATTTTCGTAATGATGTCTGTGTGTGTGTGTGTGGATGGATGCGCGTTCGTATGTTCAATAACTCATGAACGAAAAAAGATAAAAAATAATTAAACTTGGTACTTTGCGCAGAGAGCAGAGCTTTTGCTCACATTTCGAAAACCGGAAAAAGAAGTTTTCCTAAAACACAACAATACATTCAATTTATTTCAAATATAGAAGTAGCCATCAAAATGCTTCAAGTTAACAAGAATATATAAGAAATAATTATCGTTAAACGTCGTTAAATTAATTTCTTGTATCTGTTTTCAATTTTGAGAAAAACTTAATTATATTTTAATAAATACATGTCAATAATCACAGTTGCTTGAAAACAAACAAGTTTATTTAGTTACCTACGTCAGTTATTCAATATTGTGTCAAACGTGTGTCAAGTGCAATACAAATTATTCCGAGTACATTAGTACATACAATTGGTGTATAAAAAAGTCGTGTGGTGACGACACCATATTTTTATTATTTAATTAAGCATATTTTGGTATAACATTGTCTTTGCTGTACCTACATCATTTTACCGACTTTCTGCACTTGTTATGAATGATGAATAGTGCAGAAAAGCGACAATATTACTTTTCCAATAATTCTTATTTTTATTGGAAATAATAATTAATTGTTGGATGACTTTGATTCCGACATGTTATACTGAATTTTGTAAAAAAAAAATCCTTGTTAAAATTGCCTGTCAAATATCGGCGTTGTTCAATTGAATCTTCAATGAGTCTTCAAACACATTGATAGCTTCAAAACAGTAAATTTTTTTTGAGGATTCACGATTCAGAAGCATAAAAGAGTCCTGAAAGAATTACGCACTGAATTTTTCACTTTACTAAAACAAAATTTAGTGTTCTTTACTTTCCAATGTCTATTGTTTCGCGTTGTCTTATAAGTCGTGATGTTTATTATCAGCATCCTTTATTAATACTCCATTCTCTTTCAATTAACCTTTGGTTTGAAGAGAAATGCCTCAATAGTCAATGCATCTACCTATAAAAGTTCAACTGCAAAATGCAAACTGCACTTTCTACACTTAACATTCAACTCT
The DNA here is from genome assembly GCA_947534325.1 of Agonum fuliginosum. Taxonomy (NCBI): domain Eukaryota; kingdom Metazoa; phylum Arthropoda; class Insecta; order Coleoptera; family Carabidae; genus Agonum; species Agonum fuliginosum. Next base: position 30,122,766 of record OX384033.1, on the reverse strand, counting down.
AACTCAAAACTACGACTTCACATATAAATGTATACTGACTACTAATATTTTACTCAAAATGATTCATTTATCCGGTGAGTGTAAGAATATGGCAATAAATTGTCATAAATTTGTTTAAGTGTTGTGCATTTATGGTAAATGGAACATAGTTATTAATTTGTATATTTATTTTACTTTATTGACAGTTATTTTGTAATAAACAATTTTTCTTCACGGATATATAAATCAAATAAATATTTTGCAACCATGAGAGGCTAGTTTTCTAACGTGGAAACTTAACAATTATGCTTTTTATCGGGCGACCATTCAACACCAGACAATAATATTCTAGAATATTCATTCGCAGAAACATGCACAAGATTCAAATTTAGAAAATGTATGCGTAATAAAATATCTGCGTTAAAAGATTCATTCACAAAATGCAAATCTAAAATATTAGATTCGGCATAAATGCAAATAGGAAGATGCAAATCTAGAGAACTATAATTTCTCTTGAACATAACGGGGATTCATAAATTATACCTCATTTCAGGTGAGAAAAAAACGTTGAGTAAGATAGGGCGATGATAATACTGACTCTGATTGTTTTTTTAAATTTCCGTTAATATTACTTATACCTTCTTATTTTGAATTTCATAGTTACATCGAAGTACTACCTACGTTATTCTATAGATGACAGCTTTATTCACAAAACATATTTTTTAAGATTCGCGCCAAATTTGAACTAATAAAATGTAGCAGTGTAAAACGGACTACATTGCCATCTGTTTTTTTCTTACTACATGAATCATGACATAACTAAACAAAATAAACAACCCAATACCAATCTTGAGTCCCACATACTAATAAATTTTCTAGATTTGCATCTTCCTGTGTTTGCATTTATCTTTTAATGCAAGTATATTTTACGTATAAATCTTCTAGATTTGAATATTCTTGTGCATGCATTTTCCTGTATATGAAAATTCTAAATTTTATTTTCTGGTGTTGAACTAATTACAAGCATGAGTGAGTTGACGGTTGATAACCGCACACACGGTAAATATTATCTAGATCGGTGACTCACAGTATGAGGCTACTACACCTAAATTGGGTAAACGGTGTAATATAAAACTCTGAAAGAAAGAAATTTTTTCTGGATTTTACAAAGTTAACAGTAGACCTTCATCACAACCCAATACGTGTACAGCATCGAAATTCAATTATTTATCATTCAATTGTTTTTAAACTGGCAGAGCCTACTCGAACTACACAACTTTAATTCAAATGACGTCATGTAGACATTGATACTTGCTTCCTTTCATGTTCAGAGAATAATGAACGATTTGTATTCTGCGTAAGATTTCATTAAAGGTTTTAAATCGTAAGAAACATTGGCTATTTTAGTGCAAAAAATTAAACGCGATTTCAATTTTCAACTGTGCTAATATTTATACCAGCCGTCAACTCACCAGGTATTCATTAGAAAAGATAAACGATAAAAAAATGGAGATGCACGTAAAAAAGAATAAAAGCAATCCAAACCGAAACCGAGTGTGGGACTCATAAAGGTTACGGTTCCTTTATTTAGTTCAGTTAAGGTAGGTCACTACCGTCGTAAATATGGTGAAATGTACCTATGTTTAGTTTTTCCTTAAAATTTCCTTAAAATAAAGGTTATCTCCAAATGCGTCTAATGCCACATTTTTCATTTTTGTACTCTTTTTTATAATCATGAGCTAAACAAAAAATTTAAAAAAGTTGCATTAGACGAACTTGAGGTCAACCTAAGTACCTAGCTATTTAAAAATATCTTATTTGTTTAAAAAATCTTAATATTGAAACCAGTTTTAATGAAAAAACTAAATATTTTTCGCCATTTTGACGACTTATTGAACCATTTGTAATTTAATTTTCTAAATTAAATAGTTCATAAAGAGTTGTATTTATTTATTTAAATTAATAATTTGATCCGTTGTTTATTAAATGTGTAACATGCCGCACAGTGAAATCCAGCATTTAGGTATCAACTCCCCTTAAATGTAGATCAGCGGGTTCTTACGTCCATTTGTGCATTTCATCAACGAGTTTCATCGGTCAGCGTTTTATTCTTTTGCCGCGTTCTATTGACATTAGCTGATAATAGTTTTGAGCAAAATATAGTTTTTCTTTGTGAAAATGTTCTAGTCTTTATTTTTATTGTATGAGTACAACAATTAATTTCTCTTTGTTAAAGTTCTCATTACGTAAAGACAATAAAATGAATGAGTTCCTCTGTCTCCTGATGCAACGTAGCCTTCATGTTTTCGTGTTCAGTTGGTCTGCGTTAAAAGTGTGTTAAATTTTTACTAAACTGCCTGACACGTAAATAGATTTTATTGCTAACTGATATTTACTTTCTCAATTAAGTAAGAGCCATTATTTACTTTTTAGGGAGATAATTAAGAGAAAACACTCGTGAAAATGTAGTGACATCTATGACGCAAAATATGTAGAAACTAAACCCAGATAAATTCTAACCTCCAATGCAGAATCACGCATATTTTCACGGAAGATTTAATTTAACGATCTTGATGTTTTAATTACAATTACAAATTAGCTTCAACGATCCCAGATGTTTTAAGTTGGGCTTTATGACTGATCGTCTTTTATTTCTAGACATGACAAATAAAATTGCGTCAGATTGACAACTCAAAAGTAACACATATTTAACAAATGCCAATCGCGGACAAAAAATAATAAAATTGGCAAAAAATTGTGATAATGTAATATTTACATGAGATAACCATTAATTTGAAATATAAATACATTTAATTTTCTTATAAACAAACTATGGAATCATTGATAAAAATATCACACTAATCATATTTAATTTGTCGTTTAATTTATACCACATTACAAAATAAAATATTATTCGCGCGTATAACAAAGAGTATACGAAACCTAGCTACGAAAGTAAACTATATCAGTTCATCCCGTGCGTTTTGTTAACGTACCCGGCTTAACAAACGTTTTTAATTTTTGTTTCACGTTTTACTAGGCATGTGCTGTCTTTCTGACATTTGATAATTTTTTACTGTCATTCCGCGATAAATTGCATTATTCCATTGAAAATGAAGAAACAACGACATTAATAAAATTGATTTATAGGTACCTATACCTACACATAAATTTAAGTAGTACCTTATTGCTGTAAGGTATCTGGATAATTATTTAAGCTTTCCCAGGATCTTATAAGAAAATTATATTAATAATATTTTTAAGATTCCTTATAAACATTTTTTTTTAATTGTTGGTCTTGTTTGTGCATTCAGTTATTAAATAATAATCGCGTGTATAAATAATTAGCTATTATTTCATTATTTACTATTAATATGTTTGTTCCGAGTTCCTAGAATACTCTCGATTTTGTTTTTTCTTCTATTCCACTCCCTTTCCCACTACTGCATCAACCCGAAAGTCGTACTTTGCCGCATCCTAGCTATGCAATGTCATTTTGAAATTGAAAAATACTGTAAAAGTGTTTTCATTGCGAGTAAACTGTCAGTTTATTATTAACTTCAAGATAATGCTTTTTTAAACATTTAATAGAAAAAGAATGGATCTGCAAATTAATTTCTATCATGAAATATACCCGTGTAAAATTTTAATAAATTTGAAATTTGTATCCATTTTTCGGAATTTTTATATCAAGTAGGTACAATTTTCAAAAGGCACAACAACTGTTAATTTATCCTTGGATTGCGATGTAATTTTACCATTCTTGTACTGGTCACAAAATGCAGTACGTTAGTACCTACATTTTATGCTGGATTTTAGGAAGTAGACGGGCTCTTAAATCAATTTTCGTAGCCAACTAAATACCTACTACTAATTCACAATCTACTCTAAAAATTTAAAATCTCAGTTTTCCTTGGCTATCAGTGATTCCAAAAACATCGTCTGTATGCATCTGGCGTAGGAAAGTTCTGTGTAGTGAATAAACAGCAGTCAAGGCTCAACTCGGTTGGTATTCTTAGAAATAGTTGCTGAGTTATTTTTGGCAACGCGATTCGGTGTACGTCGTACGGTGGTGTGTCATGATTACAAACCAAAATCAAAAGAAAATGAGAATAAATCTAAAATTAAATAACATTAATTATTATACCGTGTGTGCGGTTACCAGCCGTCAACTCACTTTGATTGTCAGGAGCGTCATTTTTATTTTTATGGTAACCATTCAACAGTATTTGCTCTTTTGCTCCAATTACAGAATGGTAGATTTTTATTATAGTAGAACCCAACTACTTTGAGCGATTCATCATTCATCTTGGTGCAGTCAGATTCTCAATCCGTGAGACGGCCATTGAAAGCGGCAACAGAGAGATACTTTATACAACCAGGACGCTCAAGTGGTCAGCTAGAAACGCCTGAGTGGGATTTAATTGTAACATGTTACGAAAGAAAATGAGAATACAACTTAAATTGGGATCCACGTATTTGCCCAAACTGTTTTACAGTCAAACGATCATTTGACCAAACTTTTATTCTTATAACCTGTTATTTCACCAAACGAAGTTTATCTTACACGGGTATTTGGCCGAACTGTTATTTGACCAAACTGGTATTTTACCAATCTGTTATTTAACCAAACGCTGTTAAACCAAAACGTTATTTGACCAAATCGTCATTAGACCAAATCGCCATTTAACCAAATCGTCATTTGACCAAATTGCCAAAGCGACAGACGCTAGTGACATCTTTAGTACACTAGAAGATCCACTTATTTACCCAAACTGTTTTACAGTCAAACAGTCATTTGACCAAATTTTTATTCTTATAACCTGTTATTTCACCAAACGAAGTTTATCTTACACGGGGTTAAAGAATAAAAATTCGGTCAAATGATCGTTTGACTGTAAAACAGTTTGGGCAAATAAGTGGATCTCCTAGTGTACTAAAGATGTCACTAGCGTCCGTCGCTTTGACAATTTGGTTAAATGACGATTTGGTCAAATGGCGATTTGGTCAAATGACGATTTGGTCAAATAACGTTTTGGTTTAACAGCGTTTGGTTAAATAACAGATTGGTAAAATACCAGTTTGGTCAAATAACAGTTCGGCCAAATACCCATGTAAGATAAATTTCGTTTGGTGAAATAACAGGTTATAAGAATAAAAGTTTGGTCAAATGACCGTTTGACTGAAAAACAGTTTGGGCAAATAAAGCGCTCCCCTTAAATTAAATTATATTAATAATACCGTGTGCGGTTATCAGCCGTCAATGATTGTAAGTGGAGAGTACATCACAGGAGAGATTTTTGTGTAGTTAACTGGCATGTGTATCTGACTGGATTCGAACCTGAGTTTTCAGAACCACAGTCCGTCTCATAACGCATTAATTGTGAATTTAATAATCTAAATAATAATAATAACATTTAGTTTGGTTGTCAATCTCAATATTATAGACGTAAAAATAATGATTATTGCTCCATTGGCCATTGCTGACATTGCAAATATCGAAAACTTGGTACATAACATGGTAAACAAAGATAAAATACATATAACTGTACACGTTCAACAGAGATAGATATATTTGCCTTTGATGACGTCATCAGATGCGGTAACCGCCTTATCTATGATCTATGAACGCGAGACAGAGACAGAAAAGTAAGTTTATGTTGGAACATTCTAAGACTAAAAAGTTTATATAAAATGCATTTTATAATTTATTTGCACCAACGAAGTATAATATAAACACAGGAGTGGACACTCCGTAGTCCGTGTCTCAAGCTCTATTCGCACGAGGATTCTTTGAAGATTCTACCAAGATTCTGAATCCTGGAAAAGAAGAATTTTAAAGATTCTGAATCTTCAAAAATATCATGGTTTTAAAGCAATCAATAAATTGTAAATTCTTTTTTACAAGACTCATTGAAGATTTAATTTAGCGGCACCTTAATTAAGGTAATTCTCACTAGAAAGAAGAGAACATTTTATTTTCCAGGATTCAGAATCTTGGTAGAATTTTCAAAGAATCCTCGTGGGAACAGGGCTTTAGCATAATACTGTAGATTCGTGGTGTTTTTGTTTACCATGTGTGAGAAAGAAAGATCACTACCGGGCCCGTGCGTTACCATCGTTACCGTTGTTTATCGTCCGAGATGGCCCGTATATTCTGTCTCTCTCTAAAAGATTTCATGTATTATACTTCGTGATATATACCAATGATTCACAGTATGTACAGGCTGCCATACCCAAGTTGGGTAAAAAGCGTCATAGATATATAGAATGTATCGTAACTTCGAGTACATATGTTATAATAACCATGCGGTAAAAATTTCGATCTGACTGGGACTCGAACCTATGACCTCTGTGTTAAGATATAAGCAAGCGCTCTAACCACTGCACTATCTCGCCGTGCAAAACATTTTAAAACGACGGAAAAATAAATGATTGTTTCATACAATTATTATAAATAGAGTAAAATGATAAGAACAAAAACACAGCTACTGTAAGACTGTAACTGATAAGCAAAGCGTGAAAATATTAAAATAATAAAAAGCGATAACAATTGAAAGTGCGATGCACTTGACATTCTTATCTTAAACGCATTTATCATACAAATTTTATAAAACACCACAAAAGATTCTGAATTTCCATTTATTAAGATCAAAGTGCCGTGTAAATTTGCTTTGTTCATTGGTTCTTTATTTGTTTGTTTCAACCCGCCTACTAACAGTAAACCAATAAAAATATTTCTTATAAAATCGATAAAGTTTATCTAATCTTTTTAACCTGTGTTATCGACGGAGATATCAATATTTGCATATACCTGATTGGTTAGTTAAAAAGGTTCAACCAATAAACGTGTCTATACAAAATAAATAATGTAATGTAATTTTACTACTCAAATGCTAGACAACTGACAACAATTTATGACATTTACGAGAATGTGTTTATGTTATTGAATTTGTTTTACGATTGGCCAATAATATGGTTGGTAGCAAAGTTTTAAAAGTGCTGTCTTTAAACAAATGAAGTATAGGTATTATTTTATGTGTTTTGTAACCCATTTTGTTAAATGTAAACAACAAAGAAACAAGTAGTAATAGTAATAAATATATTTAAATCATAATAAAAGATTCTACAATATATAATTATTATAAAGAAAGACACTGTTTTATTTATTATTCTTTCTCCGTGTTTTTGTAGGCGTAAAAATCTTATTGTTATTTTAGTCGCGCCAGACAAAAAAACTTGTCTAGGTCTAGGGGATTGTGTACCCTAAAGGGGTGTGGCACCCTTGCGCTTGACATAATGACCCTTTGCACATTCCTAGACTTAAACTAACAAAAAAACTACATTGATGGCCTCAAAAAATATCGTTATAATGAGAAACTTGTGCATTTTATAAATCATTTACCCAATGTTAATAATTTTACCAGGCTCTAACATAATAAATTATATAAAAAAGATATATTTCTGATAGTGGCAGATACATAAATAAAATAAATCTAGGACAAGAATCAAACACAATTAGTATTATTTTTTGATAAATGCTATATATGGAATAATACAATTATTCTACTGGAGTAGATAGGTACTACATTAATATAATAAATTATGTTCTAATAGTTCTAATGTCCCTGATTTTCCAGTTTTTCATTGAAAACTTTTTGAACAACTATAGACACATGCATATTCAAGTAATTCTAATACGAAGTGAAAGTTATGTAGGTAGATAAAATTGTTTTTCTTATTTTAGTGCATTTGCAATTCATATCAGTTTAGATTTAATTTCGTAATTTCTAAAATAGATTTTCATGAAGCAATCCAAATTTTATAATTGGTTTATAATTTTTGTATATTGGTTAAACCTATTTTGTAAATAAAAATAGTTTATAATAAAGTCGTCCAATTATTTATATCTGTACGAAAGACTGTGAGGCTTCCACACTTAATTTAATATATATTAATGCGAAGACTCACAATTTGTGAGGTTAGGTCACAGATAAACCTCACAATATGTGAGACTGCCACACTCAAACTAAATAAAAAACATAACAGAATGTACAAGCGAGTAAAATTGTACCTCAGCCCCAAATTAAATTACTAAATCCATCCCTAACAATAAATTTTCCGTTTCTTCCCTCAATTTTCCCCCTGAATTATCCATTGCCAGTCCCTAGGCCGGGAGATTTCTCTCAGAATTCCCGAAATCGCGGATTTAAATGTCAGATGCCGGAGTTACTACGTTACTGACCAGTGGCGTACGCCGAGGGGGCAAGGGGGACTGTCTGCATTCCAGAGAACCTGACTGTGACTGTGTGTGCTGCCTCGACCGGCCAGAGAGTGACGGAGAGAGACAATGAGAGAGAGGCGAGGAAAATAAGTGTTTGGGTTTTCTTGTAACTTGAGCGGCAATTTAAGGGAGGGGCGGAATTTGTAATTTCCGTTCCGAGTTCAACAGGGTGCACGAGTGGTGCCCGAAAATAGCAGATTTCAAAGAGCGTTTATAAATTGAAACATAGTAATGTTTGTGTTCTATTACTGTTCTCTTCAATGTTATTATTAAGAGGAGTCGATACCTAAATGCTGGATTTCACTGTGCGGCTTGTTACACATAAATAAACAAAGGATGAAATGATTAATTTAAATAAATAAATACTACTCTTTATGAGATATTTAATTCAGAAAATTAAATTACAAATGGTTCAATACAAGCCGTCAAAACGGCGAAAAACTTGTTTTAATATTAACATTTTTCAAACAAATGAATATTTTCAAATAGCTAAAGGATGTCCTCAAGTGCGTCTAAAGCCAGTTTTTACATTTTTAGTTTTGAGATAAAATACGTAAATAGCTAAAATTGGCCATGTTTAGCCATGAATATAAATAATAGTACAAAAATGAAAAAAAGTGGCATTAGAGAGACGCATTTGAAGACAACCTTTATCTATTTAAAAATGTATTTGTTATTTTAAAATTGTGAATTTTTACTTCAATTTTAAGGGAAAAAAACTAAACATACTTTTCAGCATTATTACCCTCCTTAAAACTAAATGCTTATGTGAATGAGGCTTTATAATTTATAAATATCTATATATCGCCTTTTAACAAACTTGATTACCTAGGTGGAAGCAAAAAATACACTATAAAACCATAGTGAATTTAAATTGTAAATAAATAAGTTCAGTCAGTGGATCATAAAATTATAATTATTTAAATATAAAAGCTTTGTATTATTTTACGAACTAAATCAATATAAATGTTATAGTCTAGTATGCATTGCAAAAATGTTTCACAATATTATTTTAACAAGAAAAGGCACCAATAATTATTATTTTATTTATAAATATTTCATTTAGTTAAACTATTAAAAAGAAAAACATTTAAAAGTAGTTATTGTTATATTGCTTAATATATTTTATTATAGTACCAAGCTCGTTATTTCTTTGTTTAAAATTTATAAACTATAAATATTCAATACATTTTTACTGCCTTTTTTCAAACAGTTTGTAAATATTTATACTTGATAAGTACCTAAATTTTGACACATGATGTTTGCTTATCAGAATATTTTATTCATGGCATAAAATTATTCACAAATGAATCAGTTTTTTGTTTTCATAACGCAAATATTATTTTAATAACAAGAAAAACAACCTTGAGTTAACACGCTCAACTCACACACAGTATGAGCTGTAAGACTGCCACATCTAAGTTAGGTATGTCAAAAAATAAAATTTAAAATAGAAATAAAGTCGAAAAACCTTGAGCACACGTGACTTGACGTCTTATAATCGCACACACGGTATGAAATATTATATAGGTAATTAATACCAATATGTGAGGCTGCTACACCCAAGTTGTATATATGAATGTTCGTATTCGTATTAAAATACAAAATAATTTTTGTATATCTCTGAGTTGTCCATGATTGTATTTATAAATTGGAGCCCTATTTAAAACCCCTCTTCTACGTTCATGTGTCGCCTCCGATGGCCCAGGCCGTTTGGATTTGATTTTGCAGTTATGCCGTTATAAGTTCCATAACCTTTTTCAGTGTCTCAGTCAAAAGCAAAACAGAAATAAGAAAACAGTTACGTTTTGCCGTTCGCAACCTTATTATCTTCTTCGGCATAAATACCGAAGATTTGACAGAATTTAATGAAAAACGTAGATTTTTTAGAGGAAATTATTTGAAAGTGAAATGATTTTATTTTACGGTGGAGTAAGCTCGTGAAATTAGAATAAATAATGGTTATTTGGAAATTAGAATTTATAATTTGGCTATATTTAACACTGAGTGTGCGTGCGTCTTACAATTTTTTCGTTGACGATAACTCAAAAAATATCAAACATTAAAATTTCAAATTTTATATTTAAGGTTTTAATACGAATCTTATAATAACCCAGTTTAACTTTGGTTTCAATCTACAAACCGGAAGTAGTACTTTTTTAAATATTTCGATAAATAATTAATTTAAGACAATTTTCTTTATTTAAATGACAAATTATGTGATTATTACCTACAATCCGTATTTTATAAATTTTTCTGTATCTGGTATCAATTAAGAATACCTAATTAAAATATATACTTAGTCCATGATCGTTTAACATTTTGTTACACGTAAAATTTAAGTGATTATGACATGACAGTGACAATAATAAAATATCGTTTATATCTTCTTCTGCAGACTAAAATATATTTGTAGTAGTAGTACCTTATAATTATATTTGTATAATAAGTATAGAAAGAATAAAGTAAGTATGGCAGGAGGTCTTGTGCTGGCCACATCAGATTTTTCTCTTGACTCAGTTGCGTTGAGACAATAATAAGTTGGCGAACTTTGACTCAACTCTGTAGAAGCTAGAACATAGGCACATTGTTTCTCTCCCTTACCTTCCCTGCCAACTCTGGCTGCACGGATAGTACCTGCAACCTCAAATATCTTCGCTACAGCGTGCTATCAATACAGACAAATGTCAACACTATATACCTCTAAAATCTCAACGAAGGGCTGAAGCAACAGGTTATGTTTATAGATAGACCCTGGTGAACTTGAACCTGTCCTAACGTGGCATTGTAATCCCTTAGTTAAGGGTGGCCTTACACAATAGGTTTACCTGTACACACATGCACGCAAGTAGGATTATGTGTGTGTGTGTGTGTGTGTGTGTGTGTGTGTTGTACCTGTTAGCAACAAGTTGGCTTGTCCCGGTTTTTACACTTGATTCAGGGCGGGGGAGGGGGTACAGTGGCGTGCGAGGAAAATTCACAGGGGGCAGAAATATCAACAAGATTATATGACGGTTTACTGTTTTGAAGCTATCAATGAATTAGAAATTCTTCTTTTCCAAGACACATTGAAGATTCAATTTAGCGGCGCCGCTATTTGACAGGCAATCCTCACCAGGATTATTTTTCTGAAGCATGAAAGAATCCTTGTGTGAGGGCATTAAGTGTAAAAACGACAATAAATAATACAAAATTAATTATAAATGAAGAGGTTTAGGAATAACAAAGTATTTGATCTTGTTTTAAGTTCCAATTATTACGGGTTATTACTTTACTGTTTATTTTCTTCATTGAATACTTTTCCACAAATGTTTTTGAAACACAATACTAGCATTTAATATTTATTTTTGTTAACTGATTTAACAATGTAATTAATAATACAGATTAAACCATAATTATTTTAATTTTTAATCATTAAAAAATTAAATAATCTCAATCTGAATCAATATTCATACATAAATTAAAAACACCTGCACAATAAACAACCATTTTTAAATTTAAATAATTAGTTCATAGCAAAAAATAACTGTAAACCAGTAAATTGCAATTATTTTACAAAACATGAACATAAATATACATATAATGTGCACGATAACAATTTTTTCAAATAGTCAGACATAAAATACTCAACATTTTTGTCAATTTATTCATATTGCGACAATGTTTATAAAATATACAAAGTACAAATAATTATTGTTTACGGATATATCTCGATTATTTTAATTTTTAGGCTTGCAACAAGCAACAACTTGCAATAAAAATATATTTCGCAATATAACCTCCAAATAAGTAAATATTAAATTGCAGGTGTAAATATATTATAATATTAGTTAAGTAAAAAAACAACAAAATATGTTGAACATAAAAGATTTTAAAAGCGTTGTACACCTGTACTGAAATGCGCTATCAAAGATCTGCCTTATTTGCATTACAAATACAAATACGGATTCACCTACATTCTTTCACGCCTTGTACACTTTTAAAAAGGGTAGCTATTTCAAAAACAAAAAGATACTATAAGAGCATCATAATTTTATCCATATACAGGGTGTTTCACAACTTCAGGACAAAATTAAATGGCAGACACATGACACACTGATTTGATTACGAATCAAAAATTAAAATTCGCAAATAAATTGCACTCTAATGACGTATACATTTAAATTTTATCCTGCAGTTGTACACTCTGTATATCTATCACGCCATTTATTCAACAAAAATAACATTGTAACTCATCGTGCGTGCGGTTACCAGCTGTCAACTCACTTATGTTGTTCGTGAGTGTGGCCGGTATACCACATAGGAGATTTTTGTGCAAACTGAAATTTTTACCTGACTGGATTCGAACTTGAATTTATTGTCAGAACCACAAAATTTATAAATAATTGAATAAGTGGCAGTATTGCATATGTGTGCGGTTACCAGCCGTCAACTCAATCATGGGTGATGGTTGTTAGTGGAGAATAGATACATTTTTGTGCAGTTTGACTGGTGTACCTGTCAGGATTAGAACTAATTGGTGAGTCATCATAGATATATTTAATTATTTTAGTGTGTGCGGTTACCAGCCGTCAACTCACTCAAGGTTGATGTTGATGATTGGAACATTTATCTGAAATGTGTATACCCGACTGGATTCTAGTCTGAATTGTTAGAATATTGTTGTAATACATTGTTGCAACAATTAAATAAAATACTAGTAAACGTTATAATATTCATAGAATAAATGTATTACGATTTACAAATTTCTTCATTGTTCTTAATGGTGTACCAGTTAAAAGATAGATTTATACTAGTTAATTGCTAATGAGTATTATTTCAAGGAGCAATCTTTTTGAGAATTGTAACACCCGGTTTACTTCGAATTCAGTGTAAAACATGGTAACGTTACGTAAAGAAAATATATTGTGAACACGCCCTAAGTCTGCCGGCTAAGAAACTGCACATGTTCCTTTAGACTCAATTTAAGGCCCCCCAAACGACATTTAACAAGTTTTTAAGCGTTTTAAACGCTAAAATAATCTCAAAAAGTTCCTACCTTCGTCTAACAAGCGTTCAACATGTATAAATACATTCGGAAAGGCAGCTAACTGTTTCCTATCTTTCAGCAGCTGGGCTAAATAGTCTGCGATGCTCTGAGTGGAACTGGTATTTGTATCACACATTTTTATTAGTTAAAAAACTAAAGTGTGACCACAAACAATGTTTATAATATTTAATTCACTTGCCAACACTCACTAACACTTCTTGTCACAGTTCTCTCACGACTAAGTGTGCTGGTCTGAGCTCAACTTACTGAGTAAACGCGACAGCAACCGCGCATGCGTCACGTGCGCGCATGCGCGGTGACTACACCCTAATATGGACAGTGGATATACTATATCTTCTACCATTTATTAGTTTATTCGGATGCAATTTTGTTTTCTGTTTATTGTTTTTAATGCGCGAATGCAACGACCTTGGCGAGTCGTTTCAATTGTTGTGCATATTTTGTTGTTTGTTGGGCAGGCAATTGTTTTGACTTGCTGATTTTATTTTGTTTTAATGGGAGATTAATCATTTGAGACAGTTATGACAATGTACTATCTGTTAAATATTTAAAGTAAATATTACTGATTTACAGTGGCTCTCAAACAGTTTTATCTGTATTGATAAATGATAACAAAACAAATATTTAGGGACTACCATTTTGCTGCAACCTCCAGATTCACTAAACGGTGTAATAATAAAGCTTTTAATAGTATTTTATTTAATAAGAGTTTTATAATTACTTATTTAAATCACTCAAATAATAAGTTATTGCCATATTAAACTATTAAGATAAATTTAAAATGACCACATTTTCGTTTTGAAATTTATGTTACATTACTATTAAAATTTATTATACTAGTTAAATAGGTAGTTTTTTTGATCAAACGCCAACATACCAGTTGAGCACAGTTATTATACTCACTAGTGAGTAATATAAGGATTAGGGAACTACATTAAAATTAAAATATTTCATAATCATAATAGTTATTTAACGAGCATAATGTAGGCTATAATTCAAGAGGATGAAAGTTTATGCACGAGCTGAAAGCGAGTGTATAATCATCCGAGTATGAATTATAGCCATTAAGTGTGAGTCAAATACGATACTTTTAAAATAAAACATTTCTTTACAAATTTTATCCTAATCACATATTTTGGTGTGATGACGACAGAAGTCAGTTGTGTTCAATAATGAAATCATAATGCAATAGTGTTGAATCATAAATTCATAATTCGATACCTAGTTTCTTATGAAGCGGTTAAGTTACCTGCATAATGAATGTATTATTCCATGGTCGTAGATAAAATATTGCATTCAATTCAGTTCAATATTGTTTCATGAATCAAAATATCTATTCAACTTGGATGTTGCATTCTCACAGACAGCTAATTCTTAATTTTCCAGCCTTCATCCCACGGGTACTCAAGGCTGTTATACTTTAACAGCACAATAAGTGTAGATGCAAATTCTGTCTATAAAAAATAAATCTAATATTACCTTTAATGGCAATACCAATACCTATGTGTTGTTAAATAAATAAAATACGCAATAGTTAAAAATAGACTTCAAGTAATATTCTAATACTTATGGTGAATTGCATTCAAGGAAATTTTGATGTTATTGTTTATATTATTATTTAACAGACAATATTACTTAATGTCTTTTTCTATTTTACAAAGAGATCATAAAAAATTAGTCATAATTCATAAAATTAGATAATCTTTAATTTAGGTTTAGGTTAAATGTTTAAGCCAGTTGTTAAAAATAAAATATAATATGGATGTAAAGTAACAATAAACAATTATCATCGTCTATATACATACATGACAATAAAACATTAAAATAAATAACAAGAATAGCAACACCAATTTAAATAAAAATAAAATAAATATTTTTACAATAAATCATCGTTAAATTGGTACTAAGAAAAAGATTTTAAATATGTAACCATTACAAACATGTTAATAAATTATTTTTTTTATTTTCTCAAATAAATAATTATTTGCAACGAATCACCTCACGAATCACAGATTATGTTCAGTAAACAAATACTACTACATAAAATGTTATACTAATTTATTAACTAATTTAAAATACAATATTTATGTAAGCGTTGCACCATTTTGTGAATCAAGGCGTAAAAGTGTGCAACCTTCACTGCAAAACATGTGTAGTGCAAATTGCCGAAATGCAGACTTGTTTATTCAGATATTTACCGTGTGTGCGGTTCGCAACCGTTAAATAACAACACATAATTTTTATTGATGGACAGTACCTACTTATTCAGAGTTTAATGAGCTGCAAGGCTACCACATCCAAATTGGGTAAAAAACGTATAAAATAAGCACTAAAATTATAAACGTATGTGCGGTTACCAGCCGTCTAATTATACAGTAACAAACATAGTTGATCTTGATGACCAGTACTTAGAATTCGGAATATAATGAGCTGTAAGGTTACCACATCCAAGTTGGATAAAAACGCGTATAAATGAAGTAATAATAAATTATAATCATGAGTGCGGTTATCTGTTGTCAACTCACGTATACTGATGCTGGTAAGTTTAAAATTATAAATCGATCAACGATTCTTAAATTAAATTTGAATCTATATAAAACAAAATTAAAACACGTTTCAGTTGACATTCTGAAGTTTGTACTGACCTTTTGTTCCTTAAATTTATAACCTTTGTTAACAGTTTATTTTATTTCTATATTTTAATCCATTCTCTCACACACCTACGTATTTAACTAAAAAAAAATCCCAAATTTGTTACTATTTCACTTGAATTTTAATCTAAATATAATGACAATGTCATAATACTCTGATGTCACCCGCGCATCAGAATTTCTTCTGTTGCATTTGTTTTATAAACAATGGCGTGTTTGTGTTTTGTTTTTCTCAGAATGGGAATGTTCTTAGATCTTAGAAAGTGAGAATACAACTAACTTGACCCACTAACTATGTGCCTTTTAGTAGGTCTAGAACAGCGCAAGAAGTTTTGTATTTTAGAATGATTTTAGCGAAGCGTAACCAAATGATAATGTAATAGTTATAATTGTAAATAGAAGGATAATGCAGGAAGAAGGCTATGGATAACCAAATACATAGATTAAGACAGTCATTGGACAGTGAAGATTTTTGTGTGCGAACTTATTGGTATTCTTGATTACCAACTATCAACCATTCTTAAGACGATCCTCTACCGAGCCAGAAAACAGTCAAAAACATGTATTTCGCGCACCACTCCACAGTGTTTATTGTTTTGTTAAATATAATAATAATAATAACTAAAAATTTTAAAATTTAGCTTTAAAATCGAAATATGTTAATTTGAATTTTGACAATTTTTGATATTTTTTTAACACAAATTTTTATTTAAAATTTGAAGTTAATTCACATACAAGTTGTACAGTGGCTCTCTTTTTTACAAATATTGCAGTTTTTTACAAATATGAATGCCAAATTTTTTTTTTCCTCAAACATAAATTATTTGTTATTTTTATGTTTAACAAAACAATAAACACTATAGAATAGCGTGCGGAATCAATGTTTTTGACAGTTTTCTACCGATCACCCTAATGCGTAATGCGTAATGACTTCCTTGCATTGAGATTGAGACCGTATTCACAAAGATCTACGAAGTTATAGGCTAGAGGGGAAAGGGTAGAACTAACCATATGCGACAGTAATTATATAAAAGTATCTTGCGCCTACACAAAGTTTGCTTTCAACATTCACACACACAAACGCACACAATCATATAGTAGTTGTTGAAGAAACGCGTGCTGGAGCCACGTTCTATGCTGAGAATAGTAGGCTGTGGAACTCAGGGGGGTAGTCAGGAGAATTTAAAGAAAGAAGCGAAAATGCCACAATATTTGTAAATCTTTAATAATTAATCCACACAGCAGACTATTATCATTGATTATTTCACTCATTATAAATTTGACCAATCAGTTTGTCTTATTTTTCATTGTTTTCCAATTTAAATAAGTGCTTAAATAGCACTATGCTATTTAATCGCGATTAATTGAAGCTAGCTTTTTTAAAACAAAGTTTTTACTATGAATTCATGAAATAATCTTAACATACCCCTCATGCTAAAGAATTTAATCGATAAATTTGACATGTCTGGCTTATTCAAAAAATTTTGCTATTAAAAAAGTGTTATCGTACATAATAATTTCAGATAAAATTAAGATGACAAACAGAAATTTATTCGGAGCAAATAAAATGCTCGAGTGTAATTCAACGAGATAATCATAGGCGTGCGCACGGTGGGTGCCACGGCACCCCCTAATACCCTAATATAGTAATAATGAAATAATGATAATATTAATAACGAAATGTAGAAATAAAAATTTCGGCCGACGACGGCGAAAAAAGATATTTTTTATTTTTATTTAACGACTCCTTTGGTTCTTCTTCACAAATATTCCCAAAATCTAATCATTTCACTGAAAAATATTAGAAATATGAAGCAAATGCCATTTTAGTGTTTTGTTTGGTTGCTAAGAAAAAGGTAAATAAGGTTTTATCACTTGCAAAAAGTTACCTGCATGTAAGCTGTCATGAGTGGAATTATCGTACATATAATAATTTCAGATAAAATTTTCAAATTATTTCATAAGCCAGACATGTCAAATTTATCGATTAAATTTATTGCACTCGGGATATAACCATATAACTTATGATTAAATAATATAAGGGTACAGTAACAGTAGATACAGAAAGTTCTAAGTGGCCAAAGATCATAATACAGAGTACAGACTTTATTGATGAAACAGCTTATTAGAAATCATATTCTTGACTGTTATGAGAAAATTAAAAACTGTTTCCGCCCGGGATCGAACCGGGGACCTTGTGCGTGTGAAGCACACGTGATAACCACTACACTACGGAAACTTGATACATATAATATAACCTCACTTTTAAATTCTATATTTTATAAACTTTCACATTGTAAATGTATGTAAATGATATAATCAATAAATTAGAACGCATTTGCAGAATAAGCAGAAAGTTATCTACACCACTTGAGAGTGATAAACAAATTTGTTTACCAGTTTTGAAAGAAAATTTTGCGCTTTCTATTTTCGCCTTTACTCATTTAACTGCTGATATTAATAACATAATTTCATTTTTCTACAAACACTATTAAAAATTAAACTTTTAACACGGCCTACTGCTGTTAAAAATGCAATATTATAAGACGCCGTGTTAAAAGTGAACTGTCAATCACTTTTAACATGCGTTAAAAGTAAACTGCCAATCACTTTTAACGCACGTTAAAAGTAAATTTCATTTCTTAATAAACAACTCTCAATTTTTATTGAATTCATAGACTACGTGTTTCATTATATTACTATATAAATATCTTTTGTTACTGAACTGTCAAAAATAATTAAATAAATTATTTCTTATATTAAAATATAAAACGATGTTTGTAGAAAAAATAGTGTATGATATACGTGTTAAAATTGCTTTTATTTTGTTCGAAGGGTTACGCCACTCCGCTCCGCGTCGTGTCCTAAACTTCCCGTCTCACAAAATAAAATGTCACTTTTAACACTTATATCATAAATAACTATTTTGTTAAAGTAAATTCTCTAGGGGAATAATATGGGCATAATTATTATTTCTTAATGTCCTGTTCACACTAGTCATTTTTAAGAGTTCTTTCATGCTTATGAATCCTGGGGAAAAAATTCTGTTTGAAGTTATCAATGAATTAAAATTTTTCTTTTTCTTTTTCAAGACTTATTCATAATTTAATTTAGTGGCGCCGCTATTTGACAGGCAATTCTCACCAAGATTATTTTTCTCAAAATTCGGAAGCAATAAGTACAAGAATCCGTGTGTGAAGGAAGGAAATTTGACGTTTCTATCCCTATTTTGACGTCATAGGTATGACTTACTCCTGGTCGCAAAAAATTATTAACTAGTACTATTCAATGAAGTAGGTAAATAAATAATAGTATATTTAACGAGCACATAATGAAGGCTATAATACAAGAGGATAAAAGTTTATGCACGAACTGAAGGCGAGTGTATAATCATCCGAGTCAAAATACGACGTTTTATTTAATTTTTTAAATAAAACAAAAATACAAATTTTTATTCATTAAGGCTATAGGTTTGCTATGAACTTCAGAGCAAAATAGGGTGCTACAATATTCAAGATTAGTGTTAAATAATGAATTCATAATTCAACAGTGTGTCATATGGAGGGGTTTAGATAAATAAATATAGAAAATTAGAAACTTAAATTATTGTTAAATAATTTTTCAATTTATCAAATTTGCCAATATTGTATGTATTATTCAATGGTCGTAGATAAAAAATATAATAAACTTAAATTCTTATTCTCTTGTTAAATAATTTTTCAATTTTAACAAATTTGCTAATTATAACTTCTGAATAAAAACATCTGAGTGTATTCTGACGTCACATTACCATAGCCACCGCCTGCGCCTAAACAACAAACAAATGAGTATCCAAGGGCTCAGGCCTCCAGATCGGGACATAACGTGTTTGTATAATTTCTATCCACCTTTATATACGCGACAAAATTGGAAACTTGACACACCTTCGAGGTATAAGAACTGGGAACCATTTGGTGATTTGAAAGAAACTTGATGGTGTAGGTAGTAAATTGTGGATCAAGGCAAGATCACTTAGATCACGTAGATCAGTTGGGGATCAGTGATTTAGGAGATCAGTTATTTGTTCAATGAATTGTACAGAGAGGGAATAAACAAAAATTTAACGGTACAAAAATAATAAATGGTATCATTGTCATATTTTTGTGCAATTATATTGGTATGTTCAGTATTGTTTAGAAATAATGCTCAGACGCCCCACTACAGTGTCGACAGTTTATGGAAAATTCGAAATACGTTCGATTGAGTGAGGGTGATGTGATGAGAGATAAGTAGCAAAGGAAAGGTATACTACATGAAAATAGAACCAAATTTAAAAGTATCCTCTTTACCTGAGAGGCAAGAAAATACCTTGAGGTAGAATTTCATCAAGTTTATGAAATCGAAATGAATTTTGAACAGAGAGTTAAACTTTAACCTGCAATGTAAGAAATCAAAATGTTTTAGATTTTTGTTTCAGTTTTAATCTGATTTAATTAACAAATCTAATTCAATAAATTATTTTTTTAAATACTTGCTCTGAAAACGCCAACTTTCTGACCAGTCAGTAATTTTCCTCCCTGGGGAGGATATAGTATATTATATATTGAGGGACTAAAGTGCATGATTTAATCCTGAGGGTGAAAGTTTATTTCACGAGCCGAAGGTGAGGGAAATAATCACCTGAGGGATTAAAGAAACTTTAGTCCTGGTGGTATATACGCTATTTTTTGCACTTCATCCTCAAACGAATGCAAAATAGTTTAAAAGAATACACATTTTGCAATTTTGACAGTAAATTTTATGACAAATATTTATATTGTTACCATAGATACTCTGTAACAAATAGCACGTATTTACTTGACAACGGGAACAATTAATTCAATTTCTTGACAACGGGATTAAATATAAAAAATAATCCCTTGGGATCAAACTAAGAACCTAAGTCCCTAAAAATAAGGACTAAAGAAGAGTTTTAGTCCCGGAAGTGCAAAAAATATTTTTCCTCCCGCTTTATACGAGAATCTACTTGATTTTTTCGTCCCTAGGAAGGAAAAGTACTTTTTCTCTCGCCTTATGTGGGAATTCCCATGATTTTTTCTTCAAGTTTGTCCGTTTAGTTATTAAATCAAGAAGTAGGTATATAGTTATAACCGCACGCACGGTATAATATACAGGCTAGTACATAGCTTTGAGCTTTGTGCATATATTTGAATGGCATATTAGTACTCAAACTTACGGATCATGGAAACAAAAATATTTTTTTTAAATTCGTAAATAATTTACGGGCAGTTTTCGCAAGAAGCACATTTTTGATTGGAATAAAGTTAAATTTTAATTAATTGTGCAATGGCGAGAAAAGTATAAAATGAAATCCCATTTGAAAACAGTGACCCAAAACTGTTAAAAAACATGGAAACAAAAATTGCGAATTTGAGAAAATTCTTTTAGTTCCGTGATATAAGAAATAGTATATTATTGGTAAATTTTCGATACTCGAAAAGGTAAAAGAGATTTAAAAAGATAATAATACCTAATTATTATTATTATTGGTAGATATGGTGCTTCATAATCTCAGTTTTTGTTAAAATTTACGAAAATTGTAATTATTATTAACGTGGCCAAATTTGATCACTTCCCGTCTTTAAACTAACTGCATTTTGCTAACAACATCTTATTATTTGAACAAAGAACAAACTGCACTTAATAACATCGCATCTAAAAAAATTAAGGCCAGTTCAATCTTCAATCAGCGTGTCTACACAATAAAAAATCTATTATCTCGACTTCTTACTGTAACAAGCACTCAGCACTCATTACTTTAATTCGGCGTCAAAATAACTAATCTTGAACAAGAGAAGAATTGTTACCCTAACCCAGTTTTATTTGCACACAGGCGACAGTTGCACAATCCTCGAAATAAATCTGTTTCAGAGATTATGTTTAGAGCACGAGAACGAAATTAGATGCAGCACCTGCACTAGGTAGAGAAATAGACATCATTTTAGTCTGTTGTTAAAACATACATAAATTTCAAAAATTACTTAATCTTATTTTCTCAACCAATGTTACTTTTACTTCTTTTCTTTGTCCTTATTATGATTAATAATATCCTATACCGTGTGTGCGGTTCGTGCCAACTCACGGGTATATACTCATGATTGTTGTCGTGTTTTTTACCCGGAGAGTTGTAAAAGCGCATTTCTGGTCATCAAAACGTTTGAAAAGCGCAGAAATATAATCAGAAAATTTAGATTTCTGAACATAACAAGTTAGTCCAGATCGTCTTCGGATATGATGGGGTTAAGTTCAGAAAAATGTTAGGCAAAAATATTTTCTAGTTTTAAAAAATTCAAAAAATCTTGTTAAAAATACTCTTCGAGTATGATGGGGTTAAGTTCAGAAAAATGTTTCTGCGCATTTCAAATGTTATTTTATGCGCTTTTCGTACGTCGATAAGCAAAAACTGATAAAGGCCAAATGCACTCTTATATAACGCACCCTTTTTTACCTCTCGCCAGTCAGTCCTGTAAGAGAGGTATTGTATAATCATTCTAAAATTTCGATAATGAGTTTTCAATGGATAAGCACGTTTTGAGGTCCCTAGAACACGATTTTGATAGTTTCCCGATGATGTCTGTGTGGATGGGTGAATGGATGGATAGATCTTGGAGGTACGATATAACTCAAATAGGTACCACTGAATAAAAAAATTGAAATTTTGCATATAACATTCTGACACCCTAGATTAGATTTGATTAAATTTTAGTGTTGATCATGCAACCGGAAGTGGTGATTTCTTGAAGATCTGAAGAGTTTAGGTGGAATATCCTCAAAATTTATGGATTAATAGGAAATTTTTTAATAACAATGTAGGTATACTAAATGATACTATCTACAATTTGTATTCAAAACGTTGTTTCTATCTAGCACCATTTTCCAATTACAAGAAGTTAACATTCTACAAATTTGTTACAATTTTGATTTATCTGCCTACCAATGAAAACAAAAAATAGTCCAATCATTTTAGATTTTGTACATGAAGTTCTCTTGCAGCCGATGAAACTTGTACTAAACGATAGAGGAAAGTCCCCTGATTAACATATTGATTTGTTTCCGCGTCAAAATATCAGCAACATTAGTTATTAATAAAAAACTAACGACGAATCGTGTCGACGCCACTTTAACGCGCTATAAGTCCGGTATTTCACTGTTCATCGCGAGAATAAAATTATTACCGTGTAGGGGAGGAAATTTTCTACAAAATAAAACTACATTTCAACCCCCAAACATGCCCGGATATTTTAAAATAAATTATAAAAGTATTTTTTGGCGATTCGTCAAACGATCAGCTTTAATACATTGCTGTCATTCTGTATAACACTGTAACTATGGTAATGACATGCCCTATGTTTACTAATAAAAATAACTCCCGATATAAATTAAATGCCTTTATAATTTATTTAAAAATATCCGGGCATGTTTGGGGGTTGAAATGTGGGTGTATTTTGTGGGAAATTTCCTGGCCTACACGGTAATAATTTTATTCTTGCGGTCAGCAGTGAAATACCGGACTTATAGCGCGTTAAAGTGCAGCCGACGAGATTCGTCGTTAGTTTTTTATTCATAATAAATGTTGCTGATATTTTGACGCGAAAACAAATCAATATGTTACTCAGGGGACTTTATTCTATCGATGAGTACAACTTTCATTGACTGCACGAGAACTTCATGTACCCAATGTAAATTTCATCCAGAATGACTGGCCTAAAATAAAATATTTGAGCGTTAATGTCAAATAAATTTTTGACTTTTTGACAAATTGAAAACATGAAATCGCATTTTTTATGATTATGATTATGATAAACATTAATAATATTATAAAATCTACAATTTCCAAATTCCCTTCTACAATGGTAGGTATATTTGTGAGTAAGTACATAATATACTTACTATATTAGAAAAATAAAAATAGTAGAGTATGGCGAGAGGTCATGTGTTGGCCACATCAGATTTTTTCATTACAGTTACAGTCGCCACTTTCCCAAATTTAACAAAATTGTGTTTTCCAGTAGGTAAGTAAAATAAATTTATTTATCCAACACCTCTTAATAAAGACATCATAACTTTTTGGTGATTTTAAACAAGCATAAAGATTGCCCACTAGTGACTTTGATCAAAATAATTCTCCCACTTTTGGGTAAATTGTTACTTTACTTGTTGGATACACCAAACGATGTTTTAGGTTGGAACTTAATATTTTTAAAATATTTAAGCAGTTATTAAGAGGATTTGGATAAAACGTTATACTTCACATGACTCATTCGAAAAAAATTATCTCATTCAGCCTTCGGCCTCATGAGTTAAGATTTTCCTCGTGGGTAATTCCTTACTTTGCCAACTTGTAAAGTAAATAACTATTATTTGCATTTGGAACACACACGACGCATTTCATATGAGGCATTAAATCATCAAAGTCACAAATTGCATTGGGAACGAGCAGGTAACAGAAATAAACGTTGCATTTCCGCTTTCTTACATGCGCTACGTTACTAAAATAGCCTGGAGTACCCGTGAGTTCACGGCTAGCCTCACATCATGTAAATCATCACTATAGATATACACGGTATCCCAAAAGTCCCGGGACGGAGCTATAGGTAGGTACTGTAAGTTTTGAAAGAGTGAAGAAAAAAATTTGAAAATTTGGGGATCACTAAAGCGTTTGGTTCATTGCGAGGCCGAAGAAGTTCGATAATTTGAACATTTGTTATACAAATCGTAATAAATGTGCAAAAAACATTAAAAATTAAATTTTTGAAAGAGTTAAGATATCGGGTTTTGGTTTATGGGGATGTTTCTTTTTTCATTACCTTTAAATTAAGGTGAAACTCGACAGTGGTTGCTAATTAAAAATGTTGGTGTGGTCATCCCCTAAAAAACTCCACGTTGCATGGAAGTTTTAAACTATCTAAGAATGTACTTTTTATAACTCTGAGTTAACGAGAAAAACGAGAAAATATATTTTGGTAGAACGAAGCTAATTAAATCATATCTAATCTTTGTTTTCTGACACAAAAACAGTTGTAACTTGCGAACGGATAGAAAAAACGATTTTCGGTTTGAACCATTCGATTCTACCAGTGAGATTCTACAGACATTTTTCTATCATCATATAATTTTAAATTTTTCAGAGAGGGCTGGTTTAGGCACAATTTAATATAGAAATTTAAAAAATGTTAGTGTATTTTTAAAACCTTTTGTGTCAACATTAAATTGCGGCTTAACTAAGGACTTTTAAAGTATTAAAAATAATGCATCTTATAGAAAAATGTCCGAGAAATCCAATGCTGGAAATCGGAAGTCGATCCCAGTCAGAAATTAGAGTTGATTAAACACAGGAAACAAATGAAAAATACTAAAATGTCACTATTTTCTCTACGCGTAAAACAATTAATTGTGGCTTAATTAAGGTCCTTAAAAGTAATTGAAAATAATGCGACTTATAGAAAAATGTCCGACAAATCCAATTCTGGAAACCGGAAGTCGATATCTTAATTCAGTCAGAAATTAGAGTTATACTACTACTATTAGTTTTATGTAAAAAAGTGATTGCATCTTTTTGTAGGAAATTGTATAAACTAAAATATTTAATAACAATATTTACCATAAAATTTCAAGTTACCGAGTTTTTTTGAATTTTTTTTTCAATGTATCGGTTTGAGCACACTTTCTGCTGCTCGCGACTCGTCGGAATCTTCAATGTTAAAAATTTTCTTATAACTCAAATTTTTAGAAGTCTCCTACTTATTTTCTTTATTTTACGCAATTTTCCCGAGACTTTTGGGAAACCGTGTATATTATACCGTGTGTGCGGTTGTCAGCCGTTAGTTGGTAGTGAACAACACACCACAGGGTACATTTTTATGCAGTTAAATTGAAATGTGTACATCTGACTCTGGATTTGAACCAGAGTTGCCAGAACCACAGTCGGTCATACCTCATAAAATTAATTTTAAAAATAGTCGTACAGTAATATCGTTGACACACAGTACGTGAAGCTGCCACACCCAAGTAAAATTATTGCAGAATAATTTGCACTATATCAACATTGCAAATAAATTGTGACCAATTTCTCAATTTCATACTAAGTGTCTCTTTAATCTCTGCTTAAATTAACCGGTGATTCATCACCAGTTGACAGTTAATTTGGACCGAATTCAAAGTTGAAAACCGACTTATTTTCTGCTGATTACAAGCATCTACTTTGATATGATTTCTAAAAATAGCGAGTTGAAATTTCCTAATACTTGAATTATTAACAAGAGTGACGCTAAGCATTGTTTGACATAAAACTGATGTTTATTTTTGAATTCTCCAGAATTTTAGCTTGAGAAAACAAACATGAAATTTTACATATTGGCGTATTTTTAGATGACGGTATTTTAGAAATTAGTTTGCGCAAGTTTTAGGGCAAAAGTTTGATTCTTTTACTTTTATTTAAAGACGGATTATATTACTCTTAAGGTGTACGTCTACCCCAAAATTTGACAGCGTTACAGAGGTGTACGCCTCCCACGTTTACTTTAATTATAATTGAAATATATGATGCTTCTACATATGAATGTATTGACAAAGAATGTCTTAATGCTTCTATATTTTTATTTTTTGTCTTTGGCCTAGGAATTTAAAAATTACGTTTTTTGCGGTTTTTTGTCATTATTTGATATGATTTTATTCGGTAACTATAAATGTCAAGAAAAATTTAAAAAGCAAGAAGCATGCAGCTAACTTCCTTTTTTGAATAATTTTTGTTTTACTTAATTTCTTTACAAAATACAAAAGTTTATGCCATGTTTACAGTATTTTTCAACTTCAAAATGACATTGCATAGTTATAGGATGTGGAAAAGTACGAGTTTCGGCCTGGTTTCGTGGAATCCGCACGCTATTCTAGTGTTTATTGTTTTGTTAAACATAAAAATAACAAAGTTATGTTTGAGGAAAAAAAATAATTTTGGCGCCCATATTTGTAAAAAAACTGCAATATTTGTAAAATAAGAGGTTTTTCAGGCGCCAATGTACAGCTTTTATTTATATGTGAATTAACTTCAAATTTTAATATGATGTCAACAAAGTTTGGATCTTAAATTCGTTTTGAAATAGAAGATATTTGTGTTCAAAAAATAAAAAAATTATCAAAATTCAAATTAACAAAATTTTAAAATTCTACATCGACCATTTTGTAAATTGTACTTTTATCTTCAACAATATCTTTAGATTATTAAATTTAACAAAACAATAAACGCTGTGGAATCCATGTTTTTGGCTGTTTTCTTGCGCGGTAGAGGATCGTCTTAACAGCAATCATAATCGAAGAAAATGTAATGTTATTTATTACAGAAGTGCGGTTATTCGTAACACTTGTGATCTATGAAGTAAAACCGTCAATAACTTAGTGACTTTTCTCGCTTTAACTCTTCTTTATTTGTTCATTGAACCCAAACAAACTGAGGAAGACGCAGAAGAACACAAAACGTGCTTATAATCTTAACTGCCCTTCACACACACACACATATACACATACCGGGTGTGTACTTGAAATCTGTTATAGAAAAAACAATGTTAGTTTTTAAGTTTTACTGTAGTTACTTATACCTATGAATTTTAGATGAAATAAAATTTCACTTATAATCTAACATGTGCATTGATTTTTTAAGGAATTTATTTTGAGTGGCTTTTCAAAGTCTTAAGAGACTCGTCTGCCTTTTTTTCGAATTCCTAGAATACTCTCGATATTACTTTTTTTCTATTTCACTCTCTTCGTCTCTTCTCCACTACTACGGCTGTCCGAAACTCGTACTTTTCCGCATCCTAGCTATGTAATGTCATTTTGTTGAAGTTGAAAAATACTGTAAACATGGCTCCAGTTTCCCATAATATTTTCTGTATTTTTTAAAGAAATTAAGTAAAACAAAAATTATTCGAAAAAGGAAGCTTAGCTGCATACCTATGCTTTTTAAATTTTTCTTGCCATTTTTAGTGACCGAAAAAAATAATATCAAATAATGACAAAAAACCGCAAAAAACGTCATTTTAAAATTTTTTACCTTAAATTCCTAGGCCAAAGACAAAAAATAAAAATATAGAAGCATTAAGACTGATTAAGACATCCTTTGTTAATATGTAAAAGCATCATATATTTCAATTATAATTAAAGTAAACGTGGGAGACGTACACCTCTGTAACAGCCAAAATCATTGATTTCACCCGCCACTCCACAGCGTTTATTCTCAGGGGCGCGCCAACCCGAGGGTGCAGGGAGTGCAGCGCACACGGGCGGCAAATTTCAGGGGCGGCAAAAAGCCGCCTCGTTAATAATAATAATCATCATAAAAAACGCTTATCATGTTAATTAAATCATTGTGGATTGTAAAAAAATATTTTTGTTTAAATGACAAAAATAAATAATGTAGGTAATGTTAGATAATTATGGAAAATGCAGGTGGTATTTTAGAACGAGTACCTACAATAAATTCATCATTTCTAAAGTCCAATTTTGCGCGTAAATTTTAAATACAAATGGACTGTATAAAACACGATAGTCCAGTCAAATTAGAGTTTCACCTCGGAATGGAAGCTGGAAACTCGTATACACCTTCATTTTGGCGTTCTAAAAGTTGTCTCAAAAGTCTCATAAAATCTCGTGTCTGCGTCGTAAGTTATTCGAGGTCAAAGGTCACAAAACTCGGTTTTTCGAAATTATCTAGGTTTCTATAGCTCCAATGATGTTAACCTATTATAAAAATTGTAGAGAATAACATTTCCTACAACTTTGGTATTAAAAAAAATTCACCGATCAATAGTTCAAAAGTTACGGCCGAAAGAAAAAGGAACGCTTTTAAAAAATTTAATTATGGCATTACTTTATGTCATAATATACAAAAACGACTGTAACTTTTCAACACATTAAAATATTGACTTCCGGTCTGAAGCATTCAATTCTTAAGACTTTTTTTAATCTACAATACAATTTTTAAAATTTTGGAGATTACAAGTTTAGCCAAAATTGAAAATCAACTTTCGGTTTTCAGCATTGAATTCCTGAGACTTTTTGCTATAAGGTACATTATTTCAAAAATGGTTTAAAGTACTTTGTTGACCTGAAATTTTAAGTTTTTCTCCGAGAGAATATAGTGAAATTTTAGTTTTGTTATAAATTATTGTATTTAATCAGCTCTAATTTCTGAACTAATTAAGATATCGACTTCCGGATTCCAGCATTGGATTTCTGGGACGTTTTTCTATACAATATCAATATTTTAAAAATCTTTTAAAGGTATGTGATGACCTAAAATTTAAAGTAATTTATAACGAAACTAAAATTTCACTATATTCTCTCGGAGAAAAACTTAAAATTTCAGGTTACCAAAGTTTTTTTTAACCATTTTTGAAATAATGTACCTTATAGCAAAAAGTCTCAGGAATTCAATGCTGAAAACCGAAAGTTGATATCTTGATTCATTCAGAAATTAGAGCTGATTAAACACAATAATTTAAGAAAATACAAAAAAATAATTATTTTTTTTGTTTAAATTTTGGTTAAACTAGGACGTCCAAAATTTTAAAAATTATATTGTAGATTGAAAATAGTCTTAAGAATTGAATGCTTCAGACCGGAAGTCAATATTTTAATGTGTTGAAAAGTTACAGTCGTTTTTGTATATTATGACATAAAGTAATGCCATAATTAAATTTTTTAAAAGCGTTCCTTTTTCTTTCGGCCGTAACTTTTGAACTATTGATCGGTGAAATTTTTTTTTAATACCAAAGTTGTAGGAAATGTTATTCTCTACAATTTTTATAATAGGTTAACATCATTGGAGCTATAGAAACCTAGATAATCTCGAAAAACCGAGTTTTGTGACCTTTGACCTCGAATAACTTACGACGCAGACACGAGATTTGATGAGACTTTTGAGACAACTTTTAGAACGCCAAAATGAAGGTGTATACGAGTTTCCAGCTTATTATCTCTCATTCCGAGGTTGAGCCTCATCATAAAAAATCATAAAAATCATAAAAAATTTTCGCCTGCGGCGCATTTTCTTCTAATATTTCTTATAATTATTCTTGTTATTGTTTGTCCCTTTTAATAATAGTAGATAAATACTCAAAAAATATAAAGATATTGCTATATTTTTTCATTTTACACTACACATTATATAACATGAAAATAATACTACATACTGTATAAAGTATAAGTTAAGAAGATATCAATAATGTGTTCACAGAAAAATATAGAAAATAGGGGAGTGACTGTTATGTTTCACATAATGACTTTCTTGTTCATAAATACTTTCCTAAGATATAAGAGAAAAATTCTCTTTGCATTGGGGCCTTTTATTTCTAGTTACGCCACTGATACATAGGGGCGGCAAATAAAGTCTTGCACCCGGGCGGCAGATTTCGTTGGCGCGCCACTGTTTATTCTATTGTTTTATTAAATATAAAATATAATAATCCAAAGATATTGTTGAAGATAAAAGTACAATCTACAAAATGGTCGACGCAGAATTTTTAAATTTTGCTTTAAAATCGAAATATGTTAATTTCTATTTTGACAATTTTTATTATTTTTTGAACATAAATATATTCTATTTTAAATCGAATTTAAAAAAATCGACCGATTATTTCGCAGATCCAAGCTTTGTTAACAGCATATTAAAATGACGGGCGAAAATCATCTTTTTTACAAATATTGCAGTTTTTTTACAAATATTGGGAGCCAAAATAATTTTTTCCCTTCAAACATAAATTATTTGTTATTACTCGTATTATATTTCACAAATAGAATAGCGTGCGGAATCAATGTTTTTGACTGTTTTCTGGGTACACAAGTGCTGATAACGTTGTTGGAATGCACGATGAAAAAATATCCTGGACATAATGCAGAAGTGCAGATTCGGTAAGAAAATCGTTGACAACGCCGCTCTATTTTTGAATTCTTTTTACAATAGAAACTTAAAATATTCACTAAATGTGAATTATTTATCTTATTAATTGTGTATTTACAATCAAAATGACAATTTAACCAATTTTTAATTCAAATGTCAAACTGACATGTTACAGAAAAATTTTCACTTATTAATTACAGTTGGTTCCTCAAGCTACTACTTGTAAAAAAAATTCCGCCAAATTTTTATATAACCCTGGTTATTATTATTGTAATCAATTCATCCATTGCCTGTTATTTGTGTCATGCATTTTTCAGTCGAATTTTTAAGAATTTCGTTCTATATTTGCTCCTCCATTGTAACAACTGTTAAATGTTCAAATAAGTCATACGCAATATATTATTATATTTTCATTATCTTCCAGGTATGGAGTAAGTGATATTTGAGACGTATTTAGGTTAAATTCTTAGATTCTTAAGATTCAATTCCTTATAGATAAAGATATGTATTCAAAGTGTTGTATGTAAAGATTTCTTTATTTGTCGCATTCAAAATTTCTAACGTGGGACGGAATGGGCGAGCGACCATATGGCGAGTTTTCACTTTAAATTTATGGGATTTTCGGGAAAATAAAGAAATCGTACGGAAAAGCGGCCTACCTTATATTCTGCGACCCTGGAAAATGGACTCTGTACATCTTTATCGCGAAAATTATCTGTAATAAAGAAAACATCCTGAAATTATGTATTTTACCAGCTGACACAAAAATATACATTCTTCAATCAGTTAACTTATTTTTTCATTCCTTTTTTAATGTGGATTATACAGCCCAAAGTGATTTATATAGAAGTAAACAGTAATCTATAATTTAACGAAATAAGTACCTACTATAACTAATTTTTTTTAGTTTATCTTTGATAAGTGCAGTCCAAGTTTCAATAATTTTATTCTACACACACTGCAATAAATGTATGAACCAATATTGAATTATTTTTTTAAAGAATTGATAATTTTAAGTAAAAACTTGTATAATATGAAAGAAAATTTAATTATAATAAGGATCAAATTTTGAAAATAAACCATGCATCATTTCGTAAATCGGAAGTGTAAATAAAATATATGATTAGATCATTATGCATCATTCATACAAACTTTAGTCATACATTTTATAATATTTTATGACTAGTTTATCTCTCAAAATAATGTTTTAATAAGTATCTATTATAGGTATATTCATCTAGAAACTATTTCTTTTGTAAAAAAAAACATAGGTACTTAAATTATTTTATTATTTTCCGCTTAATATTTAACTAAACATAAATAAATAATGTGGTAATGTGAATTATAAAATATAACTTAAATTTTCTCCAATGTGTTGTGTATACTTCAAGGTATACTACATTAAGAGGCCCGTCTAGCTCTAGCGACTAGCGAGTGTGTTGTGACCAGTATAACAATGGTACCTACCTAAAATTGTATTTCAACAAGGATTATATACTTAAAGGATCAATTATTAACAGTTGTGTTTTTTTTTAAACTTTACACGGTTGTACCTCCTGATATAAATTTATTTTAAAAAGGCTCATCTGTAGATCCATTCTTTCTCTATTAAATGATATTGCATTGCCAGGATGCGGTAAAGTACGAGTTTCGGGCTGGTTATCAACTATTTACAATACAATAATTATAAAACAAAGTAGCTATAATAAAACCGCTAAAATTTACCCAAAAATGGATTGGTCATCATCCCAAAACACAATAACTTAAAAAATCTGATGTGGCCAACACATGACCTCTCGCTCTCGCCATACCCTACTATTTTTATTTTTCTATTATAAGTTATAATACTTACCAAAAATACCATTGTAGAAGGAAATTCGGGAATTGTAGTTTTTATAATATTATTAATGTTTATCATAACCATATAAATAATAAATGACATTTTATATTTTCAATTTGTCAAAATGTCAAAAATTTATTTGACATTAACGCTCAAATATTTTATTTTTTGTTTTCATTGGTAGGCAGATAAATCAAAATTATAACAAATTTGTAGAATTTTAACTTTTTGTAATTGGATAATGGTGCTCTGCTAGAGAAACAGCGTCTTGAATACATATTGTATATAGTATCATTTTAGTACACATTGTTATTTAAAAAATTCCTATTAATCCATAAATTTTGAGGATATTCCAGAAAAACTCATCAGATTTTCAAGAAATCACCACTTCCGGTTGCACGATCAACATTAAATCTAATCAGATCTAATCTAAGGTGTCAGAATGTTATATGCAAAATTTCAAATTTTGCTATTCAGTGGTATTTGAGTTATCGTACCTCCAACATCCATCCATACATTCATCCATCCACCCATCCATCCATCCATCCACACACACAGACATCATCGCGAAACTATCAAAATCGTGTTGTAGCGACCTCAAAACGTGCTTATCCATTGAAAATTCACTAGGTATCGAAATTTTAGCATGATTACAATACCTACCTCTTTACAGGACTGAGTGGTGAGAGGTGAGAGGTAAAAAGTAATGATCAGAAAATCATTGTTATAAAACAAAACAGCTATAATAAACCCGCCAAAACCCCTCCAAAACAATACATATTCGCCGAAAACATCTGCCTACCTCTCCTAACCTCAACGTTTAAAATCTCCCAAAATTGTCAACAATAATTCCTCGAAGGTCCACCTACACAGTAGAATAATCTTCAACCTCACCAAAACCGGCCACAAGCAATAAAAAACAGATTCCCTCCATGCAAATCACTGAAATCATTGAACGAAACCAGAAACACAACGCGCATATGTCAAACTGTGTGGGCGCCATGTCGGTGACGTCACGAGCAATGTGAAGTAGGCGACAATCGCTCCATACAGCGAACCTACGCGAAGTTAGATGTAGTTAGCGTGGCGCAATATTAATATAGCGCCTACGAACAAAAATCAGGAATTGTTCTTTTCTAAGACTTAAAATAGTTAAATAAGAATTTTTAATACGAATGTGGAGTCTTTTTTACGAGAAGCTTGCTGAGGAAAATAACCACGTGTGCCTATTTCAGCTGAGATATAGTATAAATTTTATCTGCGATACATTATTGTGAGTAATATGAGCCCATATTTCAATACTACTAACTGTCATCTGTCATCCCATCAACATGTGATGTTAGGTTAATATTTTAATGAATAAAAATTTGTAAGGAAATGTTTTATTTCAAAAGTCGTAGATAAAACGTCGTGTTTGACCTGCACATAATGGCTATAATTCAAGAGGATGAAAGTTTATGCACGAGCTGAAGGCGAGTGTATAATCATCCGAGTGAATTATGTGCTCGTTAAATAATATACCCTTATGAAATCGCAATATTATATTAAATTTATTATATAATTTGCAAAATGTCTACACAAAACAAATGGTGATTTTGATTAAGGGTTGTTAAATTAGTAGCCTGCTGACATTCGGGCCAACTCGGCAATGCTCGTCAGCGATCGAGTGCACAGGCAGCGCTCTGATTGGACGAAAAATGCGGAGCTAAATTATTACTTTTCAGTACGGTTTTGCGGAGCTAATGTACGAGTAACTCTCATTGTACGATTTCATAAAAATTCTCTTATTATATAATTTAAGTGTCATAATTATTTGAATGAGTAATTGGCATATTAATCTCAAATAAATTACTATACAGAGTGTCCAATGAAACTGTTTTATCATAGGAATTTAGAGCCATAAGAAATACGAAGCAAATTTTGAACTTTTTTGTTTCAATTTGTACGTTTCTAATTTGCACTGTTTTACAAGGAATTGACGGGAGTCCTAAAAATTTTGTATCTTGTACAAGAAAATCAAACCAAATTCAAATTTTCATATGGAGCACATAGTAGGTTAGGTAGGCAGGCAGCTATGACCCGTTTTTAAAAAAAATTTCTTTTTTTCAAAATCGGCATGAAAATCGTCATTTCCAGACTAATTTGCGGCATGAAAGTAAGATTTTCATGACTAGGCATGAAAATTTTATTTTCATGCCTAGTCATTTTTACTTTCAACTTTGTTTACTTGTCATGACAACTTTTTCTAAAATTTGTGACAGCTCTGATGATTTGTCACAGCTCTGATGATTTATGCAAACCTAATTTTTTTTATAATTTTAAGCTTAATTGCCGATTTAAAAAAAATAGAATACATCACGCGTCATAAAAATGTCTTTGCTTGACTCGAAGGCTTTGAAGAAATGCTCGGACGCTGCGCATCCTCGCATTCTTCAAACGCCTCCTCGTCTGCAATGAAACATTTTCATGACTTGTAATGTAATATACTATTTAACGATATAAAACACAAGTAGGTTAAGGTACATTTAAATTGAGACAAAAACAGAAATTCCATAATAATTATTAGTTTTATTGTTGTTGTAGTAGGTAATTATTTTTTGACTAAAGTACGGCTCTGTCTCTCAAATTTCGTATCCTACACAACAATAAATTTTCCACTTACATTTTTTCCTTCAAATTAAACTGAATCCTATGATATTATTTCTTTATGTAAGATCTAT
Source organism: Agonum fuliginosum (assembly GCA_947534325.1). Lineage (NCBI taxonomy): Eukaryota > Metazoa > Arthropoda > Insecta > Coleoptera > Carabidae > Agonum > Agonum fuliginosum. The sequence goes on along the minus strand of OX384033.1, from coordinate 30,087,313 downwards.
TTACCTTGGCATTACCATATCTTTCAACCACGCTATCCTGATTAGGAAACTGATCTGTGACCATTTGGGCTCAGGTTTGAGTCAGGTTCGATGTGTAGGACGAATAAAAAAACATCGAGTTGATGAAATCCAGTATTTTGTTTCTTAAAAGTCTTAAAAGCTGTACGTATGGTCGGATAAACGTTGATGGCTTGAAAACTTGACAGGCAAAATGAATAAATTTGTGATGGGTGTTATAATTACACTCTAATTAGTGGGCGGTTCAGGTAAATTACCTTTGAGAAGAAGATTATAGTGGATAAAGGCGGATTATTACCTTAAGATGCTGGAGATTTAAGATTAAAATAGCTTAATTTCCAACTAGTTTCATTTTAGAAATTAGAACTTATTCGGGATTCACAATATAATAAAATCTGCCATAATCTATTATTACGTTGTTGTCCTGGATGCAAAAAGGATATCTCCGTTGCCGCTTTGAATTTAAAGACGAATCGGTCGAAGTGGTTCTGGATTCCACTTTAATAACATCTACCATTCTATAATCCTGTTGAATGGTTACCAGCAAAATAAAATTATACCAAATGCTTGTGCTAGATCTATTTCCAAAAAGGACATAACTAGAATATGTGATCGGTTCCATTAGAAATCATGAGCAATATAACAAAACATAAGCTAAGTGTCTTGGCCATTATATTATTTAAGATTATTTGAACCCAATAGTTTTGTAATTTTTTAAATTACATACTGTGACATCATAAAGTAACTATTAATAGGCCGCAAAATAGAATATTATAGGCCTAGGCCGCAACATATAAATAAACATAACAAGACCATTGCTAGGTAACCTCATTTAAAAAATAAAACATTCTTTTCATTTGACATAAATTGAATACAATGATTAAATGAATCACAGTAGGTACTCGAAAAAAAGATTATGAAATAAAATTTTGTATCTATTTCAGACAAGTTTATTTCGGAGCTGGTAAAAAAGTAAACAAAGTTAACATTACCGCACCACAGAGGCACATGTATGTATTAGTGAGGAAATAAGTTTTACGTTTGAAATGTCTGGTCAATAAGAATATCGTTACTTTCTTTGATACTTAATAATTTTAATTGATAAATTGACTTTAAAATTAAATATTATTTTTATAAAACTGATGATTCCCTTGAAAATTTAATACAATCTTCTTCTATATTCCATTAATATTGTACTAGTTTTTCGTTAAAATCTGTACATTCATGTTAACTATTATGTTCATTAAAATAAATAAACATTTTGCCTACCAATACGCTTACAATGTAATACTATATTAGTTTATCTGGATCTACAAGTAGTATTTATAGACCGCGAAATCAAAAAAAATGTGCTTCTGATAAATCTATCAATTTACAAAATAATCACCTATAATAACATACCGATCCTGCATTTCATTCAGAATATAAATTCTCATAAAATCACTTCTAACTTCACGTTTTCCCCATAAAACCAACAATATTAACTATCAAATTACCTTCACAACTATCTTTCACACCGTTAATTGCCATAAATGGTTATTTCCACTATTTCCACAAATTGAACACAACCTCAGAAACTCACATAAACATAAAAATGACAAGTATGACGCGTGCGCGCCACAGAAAAAAAAACACTCGATTTCTTAATTCCTTTTAAGAGCAAATCAAGAATTAAAACGGAAACTGAAACGCATGTAGGCGGAGAATTATTCAAGCAAACAAGTCGGAACTCATTCATATAGAAGTAGTTACACTTACTGATATATTTAAACCAAAATATAATGTTACAATATTTAGTTTATTTTCTAGCCCAACGTAAAATCATATTTTGGACAATTAGTTTCTATGTATTTTTTAACTTATATTTTACATACAGGGTGATTCTCAACTTCGTGCATATATTAGGTACTCAACTTAGCAAAATAGCATATTATGCAATGAGTTTACGCGAGTATGAAATTTACGATACTAGCACTAGGCATGGCGAGTGTCGTATCGTAATTCATACGATTTATTTGAGTGTTTCATAATGAAAATCTGTATCGAAATGAATGTCATTCAAGTACAGACAATGCATATTTAATTTTAATAAGTAAATTAAAGCATAGGAGTAGAAAAAGAATTTTATAATTCGTAAATTTAAAGGCAGTTTTTGCAAACAGCAAATTTTTGAAACCACTGTATAGTAGTAACAGCCTATATACTGGATTGTTGATTGTATAATTTATATTAAGGCCGGCATTGCACTATAAAAGTTCTTTAACAAAGATCTTTTACAAAAGATATTTGACGACGAATTTGATAGTGTAATAGCTTTTCTTTTATAAAAGCTGGCTGAACACTTATGACAGAAGAGCTTTTATAAAAGATCTTGTCAAAGAACTTTTATAGTGTAATACCGGCCTAAGTATGAATGCAATAAAATTAAATTTTAACTAATTACTGTGCAATGCTAAGAATAGTATATTTATGAAATTCCATTTGAAAACAGTGGCCGAAATCTATTTGACTAAAAAACCTAGAAATTAAAATTGCGAATTTAAAAAAATTCTTGCAGTTCCGTGGAAAGTGAGTTGAGCATTGTATGCACGAAGTTGTGTATCACCGTGTATAAATGCTTCAAGACTGTACCAAATAGTGTTTTGTGGAATGGATTCAACATCAGAACTAAAAATATTTATACACATGAAAATGAAACATCAGAAGATGTAAATATGTAATAAAATATCTGCACAGGAATTTTAGATTGGTATAACTTCAAACACAGGAAAAGATGCAAATCTAGAAAATTTGCAACGAGTATATAGGACTCAAAAATGGAACTGGATTGTTCATTCAGAAAAATGCAATACCAGAAGTTCTAGAAAACGTATAAGTAATAATATACCTGCATCAAAAGATTCATTCACACAAGAATTCAACCCTTGAATTTTAGTTTCGGCGTAAATGCAAATACAGGATGATGCAAATCTAAAAAAATTATTGTCTAAACCGAGTATTTGGGACTCTAGAATGGTACTGAGTTGTTCATTTAGTTCAGTTCAACCTAATTTGTTGAAGAGTCAAACTAGTTTTCTAGATTTGCATTTATGCCGAACCTAAAATATTAGATTTTAATTTGCCTGTGAATGAATCTTTTAATGCCGATATTTTATTACTTATAAATGTTCTAGATTTGTATCTATGAATATTTTAGATTTTTATTTTCCGGTGTACATTCATTTGTGCAAAATTAAACATTTGGATAATGTAACTCACCAATTTTCTACCAGGACAGGTTTAAGGAGGATCTTCAAATTAAATTCTGGACTATTCTTGTAAAATATTATTCTTCCAATGAACTGTATAATCATTATAATATACAAATAATTAAAAAGTAAAACTGTTAAAATATTATTATCTCGCAAACTGTCTGCTATCTCTTCCACCTTTAAAATTGGGCTTAGGCTGTCGGTAAATCTTAGTTCTTTCGTCTCGTTTGCCTCCTGACGGGTGGTTCAGATTCTTCAGCTGGCCATAACCGCCACCTCCTCGACGTTTTTCAGGGCGAGTTTGTTTTCCTAGTTTTGAAACTGGTAAAAATTAAGGAACAATATTTTGATAGTGACAACTCAGTTTAAATGCAGTCAGGTACAAATTCAAAAACAAGAAAATGCATAAATAGAAAACTCAAATCTTGAATCCGATGGATGCAGAAAACGCATGTAAAGGAACATTAAAATCTAGAAAAAATTATTGGCATTTTTTCAGAGATTGTGACGTAATTTTTGCTTAACAAAAAACTCGATGTAGTCTTTTGAAACTATAACTGACCCTAACATCCCGAACACGCTGCTGCGCGCAGCTTGTGGTACTGTCACAAGAGAGGCGACTGAAAGGGGTGCACTATACTCGTCGTGTTGGACCGATTTACAATTTTTTTTCAATACCGTTGACACTCGAGAATCTGGCGCATGCGTAATAAAGGCGGTCATAATTTTTCTGGATTTGTATATTCTTTTACATGAATTTTATTTTATATTTTTTTGTGTATGAGTTTTCTGAAGCATATAGTTTCGCTCGTTTTATGATTCTAGGTAAGAATGGTCTCTAAATAATAAATTATGTAATTTATGTATAATAATAGTTGTGAAAAGGATACGTAAGTCGACGGCTGGTGGAACTGTAAATCCAAAAGATAGAGCGACATTTTTTAAATCCACGGTATTGACGTCAAAGATTGTCTTCAGGTGATGGCTGTCATAGGCTCGAATATAAGCTTTGAAGGCTTCTTTTGCTGACATGTTCAAGAAATAATTTGTTCCAATCAGTTTTTCTAGCTGTAACACACAAACACATACAAATTATTACTAAATTATAATATTAAACAGATAATAGTTATTTATGTTATAAGGATCGTAACGTTAATCATTATGGTACTAATAGTGAAGATTATCAGACGAGACGAAGCCGAGTTTTATAACACGACGTGTACCGTAATGATTGGTTATCTGCTAGAGTTAATTAGTATTGAACAAAAATCTAAAAAATCAGGTGTGCTATTTTTGAAACTTTCTTAGTACCTAACGGTACTGAGTACCATACTTGATTGTTTATGGTCCTTGTCGTATAATGAACGCTATTTTAGTCCTCAAATTCAGGTTTATAATGATGCCATGAAGAAACAGCATCAGATAAACATATTTTAGTACATAACTTGGCATATTTTTCGGTATTTTAAAATGTTTTTGACTAGTGGCGTTGAAGTATATGCTAGAATATGTTCGATTTACAATTTCGGTTACTGTACTTTGAGATGAAGTCACAAAAGTGACAAATTTATTTTACATAAACCGTTGACAGTTTTATGAGGAAGGCATAAAAGATTCTTTAATATCTTGGTATAAAATATGCCAGATGAATAAATTATTTTGAACAATAAAAAAGAGTTACAAGTTATTTTTTATTTCTTTAAACTAGTTTTTATCTAGCATGCAAACAACCCAAATACGAAAATTCAAGAAATGAAATATCAAGTTTCGTAGTATTTATGTCAGTTTTTCTCATGTAAACTTAATTAAAGCTAACATCTTTTAAAGCAATCAGACACGTAAAACAAAGCATAAAGTTACTGTAACGATGACATAAATAGAAATACTCGCTTCATTTACAGTATTTTTGAGTTATAGTCTGGCGACACGAGTTATTTATATTTGAAATACAGATGGTGATGATTTGTTACATTGTAGGCGACTTACTTCCCCATAGATAGAGAAAACTGGCACTATACTTTATTATTTTTAAAAAGACAGTATTATTGTAAACCAAGTTCACAAAGCAAAAACAAACTGACATATAAATGAGGCGGATAGCTGAGTGTGTAACATGAACGACTGTGGATCTGACAACTATGGATCGAATCCAGTCAGGTACATTCCAGTTTAACTAACTACTAACAACTATGCGTGCCCGTGAGTTGACGTTTGGTAACTGCACACACGGTATAATATAATAATAATGTGATGTATTACTCACTAGTGAGTTTTTAAAATAATTATTCAGCTGGCTCTTTGATCAATAAAAATGCTTGTATTACAACTCTTGACGACCAATAGAATTTCTTTTATTAGATCATAATAGTCCGTTGCTAAGTAAAGTACACAAATTTGTCAGCTGTCAAATGCTAATTTATCTTATAAAATGAATAAATTATTTAGTATAAGTAGTCATGGGTAAAATATAGTATTTTACTCGAGTTTCATTCTAGTGAGTAGTGACTATCTATTATTATTATTAATAGTTATTTGTGTATTAAGAGCGTAAAGTGACTCTTTTTTACTCGCGCACGGTAATTGCAGCGCGAGCCAAAGGCGAGAGCTGCAATAGTGCAAGAGGAACAAATACACTTTACGCTCGTAATACACACATAATTTTATCTACGACTAAAATTATTTGTTATAATAATAATAGTATTCAGTTAGTTCAATCTGCGTTCAATCAATTTATGTTTTATTCGTAACCATAACGATACCAATAATATCGAAATAAATAAATAAAAAAATGTGTTTGATTCTGTCATTTTATTTTATTTTATGTAATCAAAAAGTACTTTATTGCGCGTTGTCATAGGAGACGCACAATAATAGTTATTTATGTATCAAGTACCGAAAATGCATATTTTCAGTACAAGCATGGATAATTGCAGCCCGAGGCAACGCCGAGGTCTGCAATCATGCGAGTGCTGAAAACGCACTTTCTGTACAAGATGCATACAATTTTTTTTTTAAATTGTGTTACTCAAGAAAATTTACATTTTATGCAGTTTTTAAATGGCGTAATTTAAAAAAAATCAATCTATCGTTTCTAAGGGGACGACAATTGAAAATGTTTATTGACAACGAAAAAAATAATTTTTTATGACAGGCGCTTTATGTAATAGTGTAAAAATTGTTATTTAACTAAGAATTTTATTGATAAAATTATGGACGAAAACAGTGATGGAAGTGATTTTGAAGATCAAGGTATTCCACCTGAAATTGTAGAGACTGCTAACTCAGCAACTTTATATTTGCTGCCTTCAAAATCGCGAGAGAAGATACTTTTTAGTACTAGTACCGAAAAGTAATTACTTTTCAGTACTAGTACCGAAAAGATTGATTTTCTGTTGATGTCTTGGTTACCATAATGTTAATATTTTGTTTCAATTTTGAAAAAAATGTTTTTTTGCTTGGCCCTCAGTAACAATCAACTTTACGTTGACAATTGAAAGCATAAATATAAACTTTTCATAGTAGTCGTAGGTAAATAATATTATAACTTGAAATAACAAAGTATTTAAAGTTTCAATAATTTAATACGAGTCGAGTAATTGCGTATGATACAAAACCAGTGTTAAGAAACTGTCTTTTAAAATAGTACCTATATTAATATTGGAATTCTATGCAGTTCTATAACTTCTATAAGCGTATCTATAGTAACTTATAGACTGATCTTTAAAAATGCTATTCTGAGCAATTCTATAGCTTACAGATTTCTATAAATGTCTTATAGGTTTCTATAAATTTATAGACAACTATTTGTTCACTGTAAGTACTTATAGAAATATTGACAGGTGTGTGACGTACAGAAAATGAATAATAATTTGCAAATTTTGCAATTCGCAAACGAGTTATTAGAAGAAGAATATAGACGGTAAGTATTTATGTATAAAAATGCGTATATTTTTCATTTAAAATTGATATAATAGTCATAAGTTAATTTTAAAATTTTCATGACTAGAAATCATATGCGAATAATTATGAGAAATTTAAGAGATGTGCTGAATCCGTTTGATATGAATGAAACACATTTTAGAAAAAACTTTAGGCTTGATAAATTAACAGTTCAAAATATTATTACAAGTTTACAAGATTTTCAAAATCCAAATTCAAGAATTCCATTTCATCTAAAGGTAACTTTATAATAGTACTTTTAAAAATGAGCTAATGTATAACTTTATTTCAGATTCTTGCAACTTTACATTTTTGTGCGTGTGGGTCATTTCAAAATTCTGTAGGAAACAACACCTGGATTTCTTTAAGCCAACCGGCAATGAGTAGAATTAATTTTCAAATTTGTCAATTACAGACCATTTGTTACCACAGTGGGTAAAATTTCCAGTGAATGAGGCCGATAAAAATAATGTTAAGCAAGGGTATAGTTAGATCTTTTGTTTTTCAGTTTTTCATGTGCATAAATATATTAATATTTTAGATTCTACAATAAATGGGGTGGAAGAGGAGTATTAGGAGTTGTTGATGGCACCCACGTAGATATTTTAGCACCACCAATAAGCGACGAATTCCATCCACCATTTACCTATATAAATAGAAAAGGAAAACACTCTATTAACGTGATGTTGGTACTTGTTCATTTTTTATTGAAAATCATAATACTGTTTCATATACCTAACATTTTAGATTTCCGATGCTGATACCAAAATACTGGGATGTTGTGCTAGGTATCCTGGTTCAGTACACGACGCTGCTATATGGCAAATGTCTTCAATAAAAGCACATCTGAGAAACCAATACAATAATGGAGATAGATCTTCTCATATAATTGGTGAGTTATCTCTTAAATGTACCTACCTATATACCTTAGTATACATATTTCCAGGGGATAGTGGTTATCCATTAGAGCCTTGGTTGTTTAATTCCGTTACTAATGCCCTTCCCAATAGTCCGGAAGCTAGATTCAACATAGAATTAACTTCAATACGTAATGTGATAGAAAGAACTAATGGTATATTAAAAGGTACCTACTTAGTAAATATAAGCTGACATCAAATTATTAGTATAGTTGTAAATCATATAAATTGTATTTTACATAGGTCGTTTTAGATGTGCTTCTAAGCATAGAACACTTTTGTACCATCCTACGAGAGCGGCAAATATAATTTATAGTTGTTGCGTATTTCACAACATGGCTCTAAAAGCAAAAATTCCTATTCAAGAAGAAGAAATTGAATACAGAGAAGAAAATTAACAAATTCTGCGTAAATGAATAAGAATGAGCATCAATATAATAAATACTTATTTTTATTCATATTTCAGATCAAAATATTGTTAATGACGTTTTTAATGAAGCAAGAATTATACGCAATGGATACATTCAAGAAAATTTTAACTAAATAATTTTATTTTTTCTAGTTTATGAGTTGTTTACTATTTATAAAATAAAATCTTTATTTTCGTGCTTATATTTGGCTATTTCAAATTTTAATTTTAGTTCCTGTAATTTCAAATTTTCTTCTATTTCATATTTTCTTAGTTTTAGTTTTTCTTCTTCTAAATTTTTATAATTTGTTGCGAACGATTGGAGAACATCTTTTAATTCAGAATTAACTTTTTCTGTCCCAGCAACTAATTTTTCTGCCACAACTGACAAAGGTTTTTGTTTTTTCATTCGTATATTTTTGGGCATATTTTCGCTTTTATTTCTTTTTAACATTTCAGGTATATTTCTTTTTGTAATATGCGTTACATCGGTTTCATCATCCACAATATCTTCAATGTTTTCCAAATTATTTTCAAACTGATTTTCAAACTGATTTTCAAAATATTCAAATTTATTTAGGTTCCCATTTGTTTGTGGAGTGTCTTCCAAATTTATGGGAATACTATCTGTAGAGACACCATCATAATTTGTAACATTTTGTGCCCCCTTGACTACTGCTTCACCCCATACAGTTAACCCACGTTCTTCTATATCTGTTAACTTTATGTCGGAACTAGGGCCTCCTCCTGTTTTTTTTCTTCTGATATTTTTCTATATTTTGATCTAATAGCATACTTCCATTCCGTAAATCGCTAAATGTACAGTTTAGTTTAATTTTTATAATTTAAAAGCGTAACTTTATTACCTTTTTCCATACTTGCGTTTCTAGTTTTGGTCCGTCCCCTATTGAATTTAACATATTTGATAATTCACACCATTTATTTTCTAATTAATTGTCTTCAAGTGTCGGGTTAATTGTATTGCTGCGAAAAGCATAATCACTTTCCATGTATTGTAAATACAATAAAAGTACTGTTCCCGTGTGGTTTTCTTTGTCCTTTTTCTTTTTTCTTTACTAAAAATATGATTTTAATAAAGATTGAAGGTAAAATATTTATTAGTATATAATGTAACATTTACCTCATATTTTCGGTATAGGTATTTTAAAGATTATCTCTAACACGTATATTTGTCAAATTGAAGAAATTATGGCTAAAGTGTAGAATAGGTGTTTAAAAGGAATTTCGTTTTTTTTGTGTCAATCGGTTCATTCTCTGTCCTAGAATAAAGCAAAATTTTGCCGCGGAAGCAAGGATTAGGGCCGATTTTGTTAGTTTTTAGGGTAAAATTTTTGACAACTGTCAACACTGGTTATGCTGAAAAATTAACAGATTAAACATGTGATTTAACGTTTTTATACATTTATGTAATAGAGATATCAATAAATAAATATATTTTTCACAGATATAAGGCTTTTTATTACTTGCTTTTCTTAGTTTTCCAAATTATTTGACATAAATACAATATTACATTTGTTTTAGATTAATATAAATTTCAATAGTGTTTGCCATGTTAAAAACATGGATACAAAAAAAATGCGAGTTTGTGGGGCTCTAGTACGGTTTTGTTAGCTTTGTTAGTGTAGCAAATACCAAAACCGAGTTTGTGGGGCTCTAGTACGGTTTTGTTAGCTTTGTTAGTGTAGTAAATACCAAAACCGAGTTTGAGGGGCTTTATTTTTAGCCATTTTGACACATTGAGGTTAACCAAAAAAATTTCATTTTCTTCAAAAAATCATGTTAAAAACACTCTTCCGCGGTCTAATTTTGCTTGTTTAGGTCATATTTAAGCATAATAAACGATCTCCTAAAACGCATTTTCTCTTAAACACCTATTCTACATTCCAGCCGAAATTATTTTTTGTCAATTTGAGTATAGCCTTCTCAGATAATAATAAAAATAAAATACAAATTTTTAGCAAATATTTGATATTATTTGCACGTTTTGTTAGAATTTAGTAGATAATTTCTTAATTATAATACTATAATTATAATTTGTTTTACAAAAATCAAGTTATAACAATATTAATATAATATTTTAACATGTTAAAAAATTAGGATATGACACTTTTGGTAATACTGTTTTTAAGATTCTATAAGAAAAATTTACAGATGTCAAAAGTTATAGACATGCAGTCAGAATACCATTCTAGCGAAACCTATAAGACTGTTAGTTACGGATTTTCCATAACTTATAGATCTATAAGTTTATAGAATTTTAAGATAATGCCCAGAATTCCACCATAAAGAATAAGTTTTATAAGACATGATTTTTTCGCACGCGTTCAAATTTAGCAAAACGAGCCTGAGGGCGAATTAACTAAAGGATAAGTGTAAAAAATGTCTTATAAAATAAGTTCTTCATATATTTTTTCTATTTAGCGTCTTTTTAATATCAAAATTTTAATTAAACTGCCATAATACCAACATCAAGTCGATTTAGGGAAATTTATGTATGTAACGTTTTGGTTGGTGATTGGTGATAATAATATTGTCATTTATTTAACTGTCACTGTCATTGTAAAAGTATATAATTACTGAACTATTCTAGGTGATAAGTGAAGACATTATAGAAAATATTTAACTTATATGTGTTCCATTACTATTCATTAATTTTATTAAATAAAAACTATTTTATTAAGCAAAACAGATTTAAAGGTTATACTGAAATTTGTACGTTACCAATACCAACCTTCTTAAAAAAAAAGTTGCGTGCCACAAAGTGAGCCCTATAGTGACATTCAGTGGCGTTTCACAATGTTAACTTTGTGAACACCAAAATTTAAAAAATTGAAATGTAGGTCTTGACAGTTTGATTTGAGCATGTGCTGATTTAAGTCATTGATGAAGTTATCTGTTCTGTTTAAAAAAGTTTAAAGATTCCTGCGAAACCTGATCATAAATCAGTTATGTTGGGCGTGAGGTCAGTGAAAGGGAGTCATGTTATGAATGAATTACCACGTCACAAAAATCAAAACTCCGTGGGATTCAAAAAGACCTTGGAGGACGCAGGAAAGCGCAGAAACACTACCTACGTTTTAATAAACTTTCTACATATCAAACACATCAAAATTTATCTCGTTGTGTATTGAAATACCAGCATATGGTTGCACAAAACAAAAGAATCCACCCTGACAGCTGTCGCGTGATTCTGACACCTTCAATCATATTTCCCGCCGTTTTCTCTTCTTCTTTTCCTAACCTAACATGTCACATTGATTTGACAGTTGTTGGTTAACCAACGAAGGGATTTTTCTCACAGGTGTAACAAAACAATAACAAAAAAGAAAATCTGTTGGTAAATTATCAGCCTGTACTCTTTCCCACCGTTTTCTCTTCTTCTTTTCCTAACCTAACATGCCAAAGTGATTTGACAGTTGTTGGTTCATCAACGAAGGATTTTTTCTCACAGGTGTAAATAAAACAATAATAAAAAGAAAATCTGTTGGTGTATGTCAGTAACCGGTGAATCACCACCCTGCACTTTTTCCCGCTGTTTTCTGTTCTTCTTTTCGTAACCTAAGATGTCGAAGTGATTTGACAGGTATTGGTTCATCAACCAAGGGATTTTTCTCACAGGTGTAAATAATAACAATAATAAAAAAGAAAATGGTGAATGTCAGTAACCGGTGAATCATCAGCCTACACTCTTGTTCGGCACGCGGACATGTCTTATACGCAGTTTGGCGCCATGGAATTGAAAACAGAAAGTTCTGGTGGAAATAAGGCAGGTACCGTAGGTGGACCTCGCGGTCGACAGGTTCAGACTTGTGAGTGACCGCAACGTGTTGCAACAACTGCATAAATGGAAGATCTAAATAGATACTTCAGGAATTGAAGAGAACGATGATTACATTGTGCGAGAGCTCTTGACGATCCAATTGTTCACTAAACAGGTCTACACGACTTAAAAACTATAATAATAATAATACAGTGTAATATGTGAGACTGCCACACCCAAATTACGTAGAGAGCGTCAAGTGTCATAGACAGACGATCCAATTGTTGTCTACACGACTTAAAAAACTATCTCACAACTATACGATAATATCTCACTATATGTGAGACTGTCACACCCAAATTTAGTGATAGATAAACAAGAAGGTATGACTACCCAATTCTTGAAAACTAAGGGCTAAAAAATTCTTGCGTAGAATCACAAAACACCCGAATATGCAAAGACAAGAAAGCATAAATAGAAAATTCATATCTAGTATCCGATGGATGCAGAAAACGCAAATCTAGAAAAAAGTGTTGCAATTTTTCCAGTGATTGTGAAATAATTTTTTTAACAACAAACTCGACGTAGGCTTTTGAAACTGTTACTGACTCGAACACGCCGCTGCCACGGGGGGCGACTGAAAGGGGTGCACTATACTCATCGTGTTAGACCGATTTACAGTTTTGTTTCAATACCGCTGACACTCGAACAGAACACGTGAGAATCATCACATGCGTAATGAGGGCGGCCATGATTTTTCTAGATTTAAATATTCCTTTACATGAATTTTTTGTGTGTATGAGTTTTCTTGATGATCCTACTGTACTATGTAGACTAGATAATAAAGTATCTCTCTCGAAAACTATAATAATACGGTATAATATATCTCACAATATGTGAGGCTACCACACTCAAACTGGGTGATAGACAAGAAGTATAAAGGCGTATTAGATAAAAAATAAGCTTTTGACGATCCATGTTGATTAAAAACTATTATAATACGAACTGATATATCTCTCAATATGTGAAGCTGCCACACCCAGACTGGGTGAAAGGGGTGCCTACTCAAATCTAAAAAACTCAGAGCCAGAAAATTCAAGTACAAGAAAACTCTTGCCCGGAATCATAAAACAAACGAAAATTCAGAGACAAGAAGATGCTTGCATAAAAAATGCATTCATAGAAATTTCTGGAATCTGATTGATGCAAAAAACGCATGTAAGGGAATATTCAAAACTGGAAAAAATATGGCTGCAGAAAAAATTGGATTCTGGCTTAATATATAAACTAATCTATGCTAACAAAACCCTTCTTGAGTCCAACAGAACTCCGTTTTTTTTGACATAAACTTATCTATGCTAACAAAACCCTTCTTGAGTCCAACAGAACTCGTTTTTTAAACGGCCACAACACGTTGTTCAGCTGACAGCTTGCAGCCAACTTCAGGTTTGGCCGCCAAGTAAAGTTTCTGTGTTTACTTGATTCCAGATATGTCTTTTCTATTAATGTTTTTTTTGTGAATGAATTTTCCTTAGCTTGGGATTTCGTGATTTTTATGATTCCTGTCAAGAATATTATCTTCTTGAATTTTCTAGTTTATAATATTCCAGTGTTGAAGACGTTCCCGGTGAAAGACGTGATTTAACGTGCTTAAACTGGATTTTTCTTGTTTCTAGTTTACTGCAAGTTGTCTCTTCTCGCAAGATTAAGATCTAGCGAATAAATTTCGAATGTTTACTGGTCCAATTCAGCAACTTGAGTCACCTGAGTCTATTTCAGTCAAGTTTAGTCACTCGAGATTTACAGATGGTAGTAAAAAATGTTACCGAATTATTTATACCAATTAGGTTGCTCTAGTTATTACTGCCATTACTAATTGTGCATTGTGAATTGTTTCCAATAAATCGATGAAGAAGGTTGCCAGAAATTCTTGATTTTGTACGACGTGCCAAATTTACGCTCGTAAATCAGTTTATAGACACGAGGCGTTTATATTCTAATTAAATTGGACGTTTATTAATTTTCTGAGCCGGTTGGAATTAAAATACAATTTGACAAGCATTTTCACAAGAATTATTGATTCATTCATTTTATTCTTGTATTTTATTTTAAAAGTTGAAAACTAGCATAGATTTTAATTTTCACAGTAAGATATAAAATATAAAAATCTATTTTTACACTTCCGGGACTAAAACTCTTCTTTAGTCTTTATTTTGATGCCAAAGGATTATTTTTCATATTAAATCCCGTTGTCAAGGAATTGAATTAATTAATCCCGTTGTCAAGTTAATACGTGCTATTTGTTACAGAGTATCAATGGTAACAATGGTTCCAGGTCAGAAGCCCAATTGACAAAAACTCATAGGACAAATGCCCAAAGACAAATACTCAATTGACAAATACCCAAGCGGACAATTGCGCACGCGGACAAAAGCCCATGTGTACAAATGCTCACGGGTACAAATGATCATGCAGACAATTGCGCACGCGGACAAAAACCCATGTGTACAAATGCTCACGGGAACAAATGCTCATGCGGACAATTGCCCACGCGGACAGAAGCCCACGTGTACAAATGCTCATTGGTATAAATGCTCATGCGGACAATTGCTCACACGGACAAAAGCCCATGTGTACTAAAGCCCATATGTACAAATGCTCATAAAATTATTTGTTCTCATCGGCATGTCTTAAACTTCATGATTATACTGCGTTTGTTCTGAACATCTGTGAAGAAACTTATATACTTATACCCTAATGAGTTTCTAAGAATTTTAGAAGAGATTACTCTAACGGTGTTATTATTACTTACCCACTTATTTAAAATCATTCCCTTAGTTATTATTTTTTGTGATCTCGTGTATTCACTTTATCGTGCGTTTCCGATAACACAGCGCGCTAAGTATTTTGTTTTTTGCAAAAAATAAAATAAAATGAAAGAAACAATCAAAATTTTTTATATACTGATTTAAGGTTGCTCATGCGCACATCGCACAACAATGTACAGCAATGGTATTTAAGTTAAACCTAAGATCACAGCAAAAATAATTAAACTGAATAGAGAACCTAATACCCTTCTTGAGCCCCACATACTCGGTTAGTGTACAAACTCTGATTGAATAGAACTACTCGTAAATAAGGAACCTTATACCCTTCTTGAGTTCCACATTCTCGTTTTTGATACAAACTCTGAGTAAATGCCACACCACTGAAAACCACAGCGTATAAAAACCATACCGCCTAATAACCACACGTCCGAAAAACCACAGCGTATAAAGTTCCCCCGCCACAATGTCCAGCTACCCATATACCAATTTTCACACTTCGACTTTTGTACCCAAACTAATCAATACTAACAAAACCCTAATTGAGTCCAACAGATCTCCTTTTTACTTCCTTGTACGGAGTAAGGAAGTATTGTAATCGCGAAAAATTTCGGTTCTCAGATTTTGACGGAAATATCCGTTTTGACCTTTTCTGAATCCATTATGACTAGTTTCGTCGTGACGTCTGTACGTACGTGCGTACGTGCGTACGTGCGTACGTGCGTACGTACGTGCGTACGGACGTATGTGTGTCGCATAACTCAAATACGGTTAGACGTAGAAAGCTGAAATTTTGTATTTAGGACTGTTATAGCATCTAGTTGTGCACCTGCTATTTTTGGTTTCAATCTTCAAACCGGAAGTAGTAAATTTAAAAAAAAATTTGATAAATAATTAATTTTAGGCAATTTTTTTTATTTTAAATGAAAGATTATGTGATTATTATCTACAATCGGTATTTTATAAATTTTTCTGTATCTTCTATCATTTAATAATAATTAAAGTATATACTTATAATTTAATATTTCGGTATCTTGTAGTCCATGATCGATTAACATTTGTTACTACGTAAAATTTAAATGATTATGACATGACAGTGACAGTAGCAGTGACAATAGTAAAATATCGTTTATATCTTCTTCTGCAGTTTAAATAAAATGACTAAAATATATTTGTGAGTATACTAGTATAATAAGTTAAAAGAATTTTTTATATTATTCTACATTTTAGTTATTAAGAAAAGTATGAACAAACAAGGCGTACAAGGAAGTCATGTGGTGTCCACGTCAGATTTTTACTTCCTTGTACGAAGTAAGGAAGTATTGTAATCGCGAAAAATTTCGGTTCTCAGATTTTGACGGAAATATCCGTTTTGACCTTTTCTGAATCCATTATGACTAGTTTCGTCGTGACGTCTGTACGTACGTGCGTACGTGCGTACGTGCGTACGTGCGTACGGACGTATGTGTGTCGCATAACTCAAATACGGTTAGACGTAGAAAGCTGAAATTTTGTATTTAGGACTGTTATAGCATCTAGTTGTGCACCTCCTATTTTTGGTTTCAATCTACAAACCGGAAGTAGTAAATTTAAAAAAAAAATTGATAAATAATTAATTTTAGGCAATTTTTTTTATTTTAAATGAAAGATTATGTGATTATTATCTACAATCGGTATTTTATAAATTTTTCTGTATCTTCTATCATTTAAGAATAATTAAAGTATATACCTACTTATAATTTAATATTTCGGTATCTTGTAGTCCATGATCGATTAACATTTGTTACTAGGTAAAATTTAAATGATTATGACATGACAGTGACAGTAGCAGTGACAATAGTAAAATATCGTTTATATCTTCTTCTGCAGTTTAAATAAAATGACTAAAATATATTTGTGAGTATATACTAGTATAATAAGTTAAAGAATTTTTTATATTATTCTACATTTTAGTTATTAAGAAAATTATGAACATACAAGGCGTACAAGGAAGTCATGTGGTGTCCACGTCAGATTTTTTACTTCCTTGTACGAAGTAAGGAAGTATTGTAATCGCGAAAAATTTCGATTCTCAGATTTTGACGGAAATATCCGTTTTGACCTTTTCTGAATCCATTATGACTAGTTTCGACGTGACGTCTGTACGTACGTACGTACGTACGTACGTACGTACGTACGTACGTACGTACGGACGTATGTGTGTCGCATAACTCAAATACGGTTAGACGTAGAAAGTTGAAATTTTGTATTTAGGACTGTTATAGCATCTAGTTGTGCACCTCCTATTTTTGGTTTCAGTCTACAAACCGGAAGTAGTACTTTTTAAAAATATTTCGATAAATATTTAATTTTAGACAATTTTTTTTATTTTAAATGAAAGATTATGTGATTATTACCTACAATCGGTATTTTATAAATATGTTTGTATCTGCTATCATTTAAAAATAATTAAAGTATATATTTATAATTTATAGTATTTCGGTATCTTGTAGTCCATGATCGATTAACATTTGTTACTACGTAAAATTTAAATGATTATGACATGACAGTGACAATACTAAAATATGCTTTATATCTTCTTCTGCAGTTTAAATCAAATGACTAAAATATATTTGTGAGTATACTAGTATAATAAGTTAAAAGAATTTTTAATATTATTTTACATTTTAGTTATTAAGAAAAGTATGAACACACAAGGCGTACAAGGAAGTCATGTGGTGTCCACGTCAGATTTTTTTAAAATAAACTAATCAATACTAACAAAACCCTAATTGAGTCCAACAGAACTCCGTTTTTTAAAATAATCTAATCAATACTAACAAAACCCTAATTGAGTCCAACAGAACTCCGTTTTTTAAAATAAACTAATCAATACTAACAAAACCCTAATTGAGTCCAACAGAACTCCGTTTTTTTTAAAATAAACTAATCAATACTAACAAAACCCTAATTGAGTCCAACAGAATATACCGATGAGAAAAAATAATTTTATGAGCATTTGTACATATGGGCTTTAGTACACATGGGCTTTTGTCCGTGTGAGCAATTGTCCGCATGAGCATTTATACCCATGAGCATTTGTACACGTGGGCTTCTGTCCGCGTGGGCAATTGTCCGCATGAGCATTTGTACCCGTGAGCATTTGTACACATGGGCTTTTGTCCGCGTGTGCAATTGTCCGCATGAGCATTATTTGTACCCGTGAGCATTTGTACACACGGGCTTTTGTCCGCGTGCGCAATTGTCCGCATGGGTATTTGTCAATTGAGTATTTGTCTTTGGGCATTTGTCCTATGGGTTTTTGTCAATTGCGCATGTGGCCGGCCACCGGTAACAATATAAATATTTGTCATAAAATTTACTGTCAAAATTGCAAAATGTGTATTTATTTAAACTATTTTGCATTCGTTTGCGGATAGAACTAAAGCATCTTTAATTCCTCAGGTGATTACTTTCCTCACATACGGCTCGTGAAATAAACTTCACCCTCAGGATTAAATCATGCACTTTTTAGTCCTTTAATATATTATAAACTATTTTATGAAATCGTACAATAATGAGTTACTTTAGCTTGTTTTGTGTTGACATTTTGCTTTACTGTTACAAATTTAATATAATTTTGCGATTTGCGATTTCATAAAAAATAAATAGTTATTTAACAAACTAGTGTGTTAATGGGGGCGATTAATAATTGAGACTTTTTAACGCGTGAGAGAAGCGAACGCGTTAATTGTTGAGATTATTAATCGCCTATTAACACATGAGTTAGTTACAATATTTTTCCGTTGGTCATACCTTTTTAATTTGAAAAAATTTCAATTTTATTCCATAACAAATTAGGACCGCTTCAAATGTTCACCACAATTGGATCGACAACAATGGACAACTCAACAATAAAAATCAACTGTTTTCAGGGAGAAGCGGGTGCAGTCAGTTCACTTAATATTGATTAGCAGTACTAAATCTTAAGGTTTTTTCGTTTTTAGAATGATGTTATTACTTTTATATTCATTTTAAAGCAATTCTACATAAATATTATTTACCTAGAAGAGTGAAAATCATTTCTTTTATTTCTGTTTTGTATTTTGGTAAAACTTAGAGCTGGTCAATATAATACAATATTACGTGTATTGAACGCGTCCAATAAATCGTTGATTAATAAAAAAATCATGCATTTATAGGGGTCATAAATGCATGATTTTTTTACATTAATGATACTCATTAATAAACGATCAACGGAAAAATATTTTTATCCAACACCTCGTAATAAAAGCATCATGGTGATTTTAAACAAGCACAGTAAAAGATTAGTGGCTTTGATCAAAATTATACCTACTAATGGGTAAAACTGTTACTTTGCTTATTGGAAGTCACCATAGTAACGATGTTTTAGGTTGGAACTTAATATTTTTGAAATATTAAAACAGTTATTAAGAGGTGTTGAATAATACGATATACCTACTTCACACGTTGGCAAAAAGTAATGACCCACTCAAAAAAATAATCTCACTCAGCCTTCGGCCTCGTGAGTTAAGATTTCTCTCGTGGGTAATTTCTTACTTTGCCCACTTGTAAAGTAAATAACTATTATTACTCACGTGATCATAATAATAATAAAAAACTTCTGTTATCGAGAAATGTCCATTTAAGAAATTTCCAGTATCAAATTTCTTATAACAAAAAATAAAAACGATTCGGACTATTCATCTATTGTTCCATCAAAAATTGGGACCTCAAAAATTTATAATTTTTATTCCACTAGTTATTTTACGGATGATCCTTCTTAAGACAGAAGACAGATTACAAAATATTAATTAAATCTTCTCTATAAATTAATGTTCTGTGACATAATTTACCTGTTGGTTGGCCGCTGTTATGCTTTTGTTTTCCCGGAGGAGCCAAGAATATTTGTTAGCTTAATTTTAATTGGTTGTATACCTGGTGCATTTTGATGTTTGAAACAGATGAATATCTAGCTTGGCATGCTGTGATACAGACCTGTCCAATTTATTTTTGAAAGATTGCACCCGGTCTCGCTCAAAAGTTAGAAATTTATTACATTTTACCTGTGCTATGCGTTCTGTATAGGTACTACATTTATGATTTAAAATTTATATGAGTTTTTAATTCAATTTTAGTGTGGTAGCATTACAGTTACTAATTTAAATGCATATACCTAGTTCCTTTATCCAATCATGGCAGTACAGAAAAACAAAGAAAGGATTTATTATAATGATTGCAATCCTTGAGAATAATAATTGAAACATGCCACATTAGACACCTCTTGTTAAACAAATTGTTGTTATTATAGTTCATTAATTTTCTACAAAAACTTTCGTTATTACACACTTATACACTAATACCAATCACGCCTTTTATTCAATTTAAATGGGAACTTCTTAAGAACAAAGAAATACAGGGTGATTCACTACTTTGTGCATATATTATAAATTGTACCTACTCAACTTACTGATTATGAAACCAAATTTTTTTTAAATTTGTAAATTTAAGAGCAGTTTTCGCAAGAAGCACATTTTTAAAAACACTGGATTATTGTTTATTTAAATTATATTAATTGTGCAAAGCAAGAATAGTAAATTTATGTAAATTCCATTTGAAACAGTAACCCAAAACTGTTTGATTAAAAAACCTGGATACTAAAATTGAGAATATTGAAAAAATTCTTTCAGTACCGTGATAAGTGAGTTGAGCACTATATGCCATTAAAATATATGCACGAAGTTGTGGAGAGTACACCACAAGCGAAATTTTTATGCAATTAAACAATCTGACAACATAATCATTTAAATTTTACGTAGTAACAAATGTTAATCGATCATGGACTACAAGATACCGAAATACTAAATTATAAATATATACTTTAATTATTCTTAAATGATACCAGATACAAAAATATTTATAAAATACCGATTGTAGGTAATAATCACATAATCTTTCATTTAAAATAAAAAAATTGTCTTAAATTTTAAATATTTATCGAAATATTTGACAAAACTACTACTTCCGGTTTGTAGATTGAAACCAAAAATAGGAGGTGCACAACTATACCTTTACAACTTCAAATTGGGACTAAACAATTTCAAATTGGGACTAAACAATTTCAAATTGGGAATAAACAATTTCAAATTGGGACTAAACAATTTCAAATTGGGACTAAACAATTTTACAAATTGGGACTAAACAATTTCAATGGAAATAAACAATTTCAAATTAACGGCCATTTTTTCAAAATGGCGGACGAAGCTCCAGGCCAAACGATTGAGACTTTTAGTATGTTGTTGGTAAAGGTACTGGGAAGGTGTATACCTAAATCCAGCTTTCTACTATTTTTTTCCACTAAAAAATCTAATTTAACTGTATTACACTGTTTAATTTGTGCCGGCCTATTCATTTTAACTTGTTCTTAATTTTAAATTGTTTATTTTCATTGAAATTGTTTATTCCCAATTTGAAATTGTTTAGTCCCAATTTGAAATTGTTTATTCCCAATTTGAATTTGTTTAGTCCCAATTTGAAATTGATTATTCCCAATTTGAATTTGTTTAGTCCCAATTTGAAGTTGTAAAGGTATAGATGCTATAACAGTCCTAAATACAAAATTTCAATTTTCTACGTCTAACCGTATTTGAGTTATGCGACATACATACGTACGTCCGTACGTACAGACGTCACGACGAAACTAGTCATCATGGATTCAGAAAAGGTCAAAACGGATATTTCCGTCAAAATCTGAGAACCGAAATTTTTCGCGATTACAATACTTCCTTTTTACTCCGTACAAGGAAGTAAAACTTTTTAAAACTTGGCCAGTGGTTAGCTCAGCGGTAGAGGGTCTGCCTAGCATGCTAGCGGTCCCCAGTTCGATTCCCAGCGCAACCGACAATAATACCACTGGGTCCGAGTGGTTGGATTCCACTATAATAACATCTACCATTCTGTAATTGGGAGTTAATCCTGTAGGATGGTTCCATCAAAAAAAAAAGACAAAAGTTATTGGATTCTACTATAATTCTTTCATCTACTATTCTGTCATAGGGTGTAAATTCTATAATAGTACATAATTTTTACAGTAAAACCCTGTTCGTACGAAAATTCTTTGAAGATTCTACCAGGATTCTGATGAGAATTATCTGTTAAATTGCGGTGTCGCTAAATTGAATCTTCGATGAGACTTGGAAAAGAATAATTTATAATTTATTGATTTCTTCAAAACCATGAATTTTGAAGATTCAGATTCTTGAAACTTTTTTCTTTTCGAGAGAGAAAAATAAATTTTTTGTGCATTAATCAACGTGGATTATTAAATGATAAAAAGTAGCTCCAAGTATTGCTAATTGAAGTCACAGCAATTTATAATTTGCTTTTATCGATTCACTAATGATTCATGATTCTTTACGTTAAATTTCAGTTTGAAATTTTTGAATACAGCCAGAATCGTTGAAATTATGAATCACTCTGTATATAAAATGAAGTCTTGTAGATCAATTTTAATCTCGATACCATGTGTGGTTTTTTCTCCTCCTTGTTTACTATTTTCAATCAACTTTCATCTTCAATCAAAGTGATTCATCCAAATAGGAAACGGTGCGGTGCATCTCTTCAGATCAAATGTGCCGGCTGGAAATCTTCTCTTTTCCATCACTCGCGATGTTATCGCAGTATGTTTATGTTGACCTATATTTAGAACGTTAGGAACAACGTCCACGATTGCTTTACCGCTTTACAGTTTACACCGCTGTTTCGAAGTCTAATTAAAACTGATTTTATGTTCCTTTGGTCGAATGGACGCCGTTGCGACGCCGAACAGACGCCATACAAAAAGAAAAATATGGCGACGACTGAGTCAGGAATTCGAACTGCTGGATAATTTTATTCCACAACTTGTGTGATTTTGAAATTGGATTATTTAATTCAATTACAATTAAATCGCACTCGGACAGCCAAGCTGACCACTTGATCGCCTTAAGCAGCCTGTCTACGATTTTTCCGAATTCCTAGAATACTCTCGATTTTACTTTTTCTTCAATTCCATTCCCTTCCCCACAACTGCAGCTGTCCGAAACCAGCCCTAGCTATGCAATGTCATTTTGAAGTTGAAAAATACTGTAAAAGTGTAGCATTGATTTAACAAGAGAAACATAGTATTATTTTCTTATATTCGTTGATTTGTTCAGTATTTTTCTGATTGGAAGGTAAATGTGTTTATAAATAATTCCGGAAATGGTGGTGTAATTCACACCTCATAACTAATCAACTTCCGGTTATTCGGTTCCTGAAATTTAAGAATAGTTCGTCGTAAACTTTAATATCCTGGAAATCGTAAATTATTTTTGAATCGTAATGGACAAACATAAATTTATTTTTAGATGCACTTTACAGAAAATTTAACGACAAAAATACATAAACCCCTTAAGATTAAGTCATCCATTTTTGCTGTGTACATAACATACAGATTATGCTGGATAGTCGTTATTTTTATTTGCTGGTAACCATTCAACAGGATTTAATCCCAATTACAGAATGGTAGATGTTATTATAGTGTAATCCTACCACTTCGACCGATTCATCTTGGTGTAGTCAGAATCTCAAACCGTGCGATAACCTTTGAAATTCAAAGCGACAACGGAGAGGTTCTTTGCAACCAGGACTACATTTTAAGACGATCAAGTGGTCAGCTTGACTTTTCGAGCGCAATTTAATTGTTTAATGTTTTCAATTTAACGAAAATTACACACTGCCGGTCGGAAGATTCGAACCACGGTACTCCGGGTTCATACGTCATCACACGTGACTGATTGTAGTTCTGACAACTCAGGTTCGAATCCAGTCAGGTACACATTCCGGTTAACTGCAAAAATATCTTGTGATGTACTGTAGTTAAGGCGCGTGACGTATTTTTAATTTAAAATAAGCCAGTAATTTGGTAATAATTTAGCAAATTTATACTCATTTGTTTCTCATCTAATTTTATCCGTATGACCAATCCCGATGCTCAATTTTCTCCGTTATTCCTTTGTTTAAACTGCATTTCGGTGTAGTTGAGCTCTTCGATGTATTTTTGTTTCAAAACAACGCATTCTTTGAACATTTTGTTCGTTAGTGGAGACCAGATGAACTGTGGATATTCTTGAAAACTCATAAAAATCTATTCGTGTAAACATCTCGGGGACTTTAGTGCTCTAAGATTGACACGATTTACAATTTTACTCGGAGAGGTGTTTTGGTTATTCTTACCATATGTTTGCAGAGATATTTGAGAGTTGAACAACTTTGTTTTGAGATTAATGAGGTTTGATGTCTCGACACTTGTAATTTTAATTTTATTTATTGTTGAACAAATAATCATTTAGGTACAGTTTTACTAAGTGGTATTATTGATGATTATTACAATAGTATCAGATTTTTTAAGATTCAGATTATTTTATTAAAAACTATACAGGGCATTTCAGGTAGAATGTAACAAACTTTAACAGCTTATTCCTGGGGCTATTTTAAGGGTACTTTACCATAGTAGCAAATTAGCAATCCAGTCAATTATATTGAAAGGAGACCCCAGTAATAAGTTATTGCCATGAAATAAGTTTTCAAAAAGTTAATAGTTCTTTAAATATTTGAGATTTTACGGATCGTACATCTACGTCACAGTAATGCGTTCTCTCTCGAGCTCTCTCTCTCACACATCTATCCTATTCTAAATTATTTGAACGTGTATGTCGTCTATCTTTGTTCAACGTAGTGTTTCTTTATCTATGAACTGTCATGTAAAGTAATGTACTTTAAAAATTAATCACAAGAAATTAAATTTATTTATAACGATTTCTGCCAAATAAAGTTACACGTTAGGGACTTTGCTTCGTTGAGTCTTCGATATTAGCCATACAAAATATAAATACAAACAAAACAAAACAAAGACAGACAAAATAAAGACAGACAAACGATATAATTGTCAAAATATTTAACCAATTTGACATTTTATAATATATTTCGTAGATATCGTGGATCCGTTATCATTCCAATCAATGTCATTAATTGAAATAACAAAAATCTGTTGTGGCCAGCACATGACCTCCCGCCTTGACACTGTAATATGTGAATTTGGATTTGATTAGGCTACTTTTTGTAATTTTTGTTATAGTTCTTCAAGCAAAGTACCGATTCCTATTGGCATTGAAATCAAATTAGCTCTTTGCAGATAAAATTTTTATTTTATTATTATCTTATATCCAGTTATAATAATAATGAATCGATGATACTTCTTGACTGAATACGTTTAATGGAAGGATGAAAACTTAATGGAATTCAGTCAGTTTTTAATTTATTATATTTCGGCTCCTATAGGTTCTAAGTTTCAAACCCAGTTAATAATATATTTATATTTAAAAATGGTGTCACAAAAATTTCAGAAACTGTGTATACGTCCTGTTCATCTGTCACATTGACATTTCATTTTTGTTTTTAAATTTTTTTCCTATATTATGATTTACAAATCGTGGTAGGTAAAATTACAAATTTTTGAAAATTAATTTTCCTTTATTGGTAAGAGATATAGAAACGATGTTAAATAAATATTGTAAAAAATAATTTGTTCTTTCACATATCGAATGACAAATTGTAACTATCGCAGCATTTCCTATATTTTTTGCAAAAAATGTTAAAATGCTTCAAGAAAATACCATTTCCGGTTGGCAGATTTTTACCAAAATCTAATCAGCTCTTCATTGACATATATAAATGTATATTGCAAAATATTAGAATTTTATGTTCAGTAGAATTTGAGATAATGAATCAGAACGAAAGACTATAGTAGGCGCACATACAGACTTCCATACACACATTCTTTGATAATTCCAATGTACCTTGCCCGAATTTTGTAGTAAAATATGTGCAGTTTAGCGCGCTAGCATAAAATCATAGTTTTTTGCTAAATCTGTAATGAAAATTAATAAGCTTTGCCCGAATACTCCCATTGAAAGATATGTTGAATGACATAGGTCTGCGAATCATATAAGTGGTACTAAAACTCAGGATCAAATTTTTGAAGGCAAATTTATAAATTATATATCTAAAGAATATATTCTTACATACATACATACAGTAATAAAGAAACTACCAAATTGTATTTTATATTTTGTAACATTTAAAAACAGTTGATT
Source organism: Agonum fuliginosum (assembly GCA_947534325.1). Taxonomy (NCBI): domain Eukaryota; kingdom Metazoa; phylum Arthropoda; class Insecta; order Coleoptera; family Carabidae; genus Agonum; species Agonum fuliginosum. The sequence goes on along the minus strand of OX384033.1, from coordinate 30,060,999 downwards.
TTACATGAGTACATTTTAATTCCAGCCCCATTGTTTGAGAAGATTTTCAGTTGTACATCTACGTCACACAAACTTTAAAAATTAATTACAGCTTTATTAAGAACAATTAAGGCTTATCAGTACTCTCAATCGCTTTCAAATAACATGAAGTTTCAATAAAAAAATTTTTAAAAAAATGGTAAACTACCCTATTCGCCCTGACAAGAAGATGAAGTTTTATAAAAAATACGATTTTTTAAATTTTTATAATCAAGACACTTTTGAGAAGCAGGTCGTTTTATAGACTAATTAATTAGTTTGACATCTATCATTTAGTGACATTTACAATTCCAGATTAAAAATGCATTTTTTATAATAATAATAATAATTTATTTCCTTGAGGTCCATAAGGACGTATGGAAGTATACACAAAGTTACAATTTAAAGAGTTTACAACACATTGGTACTAGTAGTAGTAGTTACAAAAGAAACAACAGTTATAAAATTTACAAAAGTTACAAAATTTATAGAAATTTACAAAAATTTACAAAAATTACAAAAATTTGTAGAATAGCAAGTTAGCAAAACTGGTTATTTCTACAATTAAGAAAGTAATCATTGACTGTGTAATATTCTTTTTTTAACAGCACTTGTTTACAATAGTTAATGGCTTTTTTTACTTGCATAGATTTTACTGACAACGGCAGTGAGTTATAATATTTTATACATGTGTATTTTGTCCCTTTTTCATAGGCCGAGTAATTGTGTTTAGGTACTGTTAAAACTGTACCAGATTGTCTCGTAATGTATGATTCATGAGTAGTAAAATCGAATTTATTTAAGTTGTTTAATACAAATTTAATTATTTCAAAAATAAATAAGGATGGGATAGTCAAGATACCTGATTTAGAGAAGCTACCTTTACAAGAGTCTCTTGAATCCAAATGGTACATAACCCTAATAACTCTTTTTTGAATGTAAAATATTTCTTGAATTCGAGGAGAAGTTACAGAAATAATACGAGCAATATTTAAATTATATTCGTGTTATTTATAAAACTTCAACCTCTTAAGAAATTGGACCTATGTTCAATAACATTTTTTGCTTAAAATAACATCAGGAATAAGCTGCAACACTTGAAACACCCTGTATACATACATACTTACTTAACTTGAATGTGGCAACCTCACATAGCGGCGAGTCATCGGTGTAGATGCCGATGACTCATAATATAAATTGCCACATCCAAATTGGATAAAAATGGGTGATAGATAATATGTATATGCCGGTAATTCGTGTACCCGTGAGTTGTGGCTAATAACAGTAAATAATGTTCTGTGAGGTTGTTACACCGTAACTTTTAATAAAAACGCAAACTTGTCTACCCGTAAGTTACGGCTGATGGATGGCAGTAAACGTGGTGTTTAAATTAACATACGGTAATTCTGTAAGCCTGCTACACCAAAGCTGAGTTAAAGAAGTATATAAATAGCGTCTTGAATTTTAATTAAGGCCGCAAACAAAATCTCCCCTGCCTTTGTCATTTTATTGTTCACATGTCATAAACAAAACCGAATCGTTTCCGCAGCCAACTAATGAAACAACCAAACATCAAAACATGTGAGCATCGCTTGCGCATATGGGGGAGAGATTCAAGTTATTTTTAAACCAAAAATATGTTGCAACTGAGTGCACGCGCGCACGAATAAACAGCTGATGAATCACCGTAAGTTATGATGTTAAAACCAACCAGTCATAAACCAGCAAATGTGCTGAAAAATCACAAATTCGATGAAGTTTAAATTTAATTCTACCAGGAAAGTCGGAAAAATGAAATGGGGACACGTTGGGAAAGATTACATGATAGTTTAATTACTAACGGATGGATTGGTGTAAAATATTTCGGGTGCTTGACGGAAATGACTCAAAAGATTGAATTATTTTAAAAATAGAATCAACGGCACTTGGTGCCACCTGTCGGGCGGAATTGTCAACCTAGTCATATTTCCTTTTTGCAAATTAATACTACTGCATGCTCAGTATGATATCTTTTCCCTGTAGCTGACGACAAATTTTAAGGCAGGTTTATAATGGATGTAACCATTTACTTATTCTGTATCCTGCAAAGATAAACAAAGGATTTCAAGGTTACAGCTCCGTGTTATTATAAAATGAACATATGAACCGCAACATAGAAACGCCTATAGTTCAACTTTATAGAATACGGAATGAATAACGGGTTAACCCATTATAATAAATTATAAACCAGCCTTTATCAAAATAGAATCATAGGCACTCAATATGGTGCCACCTGGTGCCACCTGGTGACAGAATTATGAACTAGTTTGTTCATTATTCGATGCGTATATTTCAGAAACTAACTATCTAGTGACATCGGGCGATTAAATTATTAACTACTCTCCACTAACAACAATCTACTCGTGCGTTGATGACTGGAAACTGCACACACGGTATAATATAAACTAATAATATCTTTTTACACGGACGGGAGTAAACGTCAACTTTTTCTTATTAAAAATCATGATAGAAGTGATTCATTTAGTCCTTAGGGAAATAATCACTCCCTAGGGAGTTTATATTATTATTATTTATTTGTTTCTGTGGGTTTCTATGTATGATTTACGTTACCAACAACAAATAACATACTTGATAATTTATTAGTATATTTTTAAAGTAAATTAATTTGGTCCGTGTAAAAAATAGTATATACCCCTCAGGAGAGACTGCAATTTTTCCCTCGTTGTTTTGTATCCCTCGGGCTACGCTTCGCTTCGCCCTCTGGCTACAAATTGCACCTCATGAAAAAAACATGCATTTCTCTCCCTCGATGTATAATATACTATTACCGATGACTCTCAGTATGAGAAGCTGCCACACCTAGTTTGGGTAAAAAGCGTGACTAATGTCACTTATGCCCTGTTCACACGTTGCTACTTTGAAGACACATTCGTGCTACTGTAGCAAGAAAAAATCTGAGTCGCTTGTCAAATAGCAGCGCTGCTAATTTGTAGCATCAAAGTATCAAGAACTACTCGTTGATAATTTCACATCGTTGATCGTTGTGTGTGTAGATAACGATTTTTTGCGGTAATTGTTTCGATTTGAATTTCTTTTCATGCTACAGTAGCACGTATGCGTCTTCAAAGTAGCAACGTGTGAACAGGGCATTACTTGCGAATTTATACTTTATTATACAATAATTAGGATATTGGTCTTTACTAGGTTTGTCAGTGAACCCTGTTCGAACATGTTCGAACTATAACTGAAAGTTCGAACATGTTCGAACATGTTCAACGGAATTGAACTGTTCGAACAGTTCAAAAGTTCGAACCTCTGAACAGTTAAATAGTTTTTTAGTTAACATTATATCATAATTGTTTTGGCGCTGGTTTGCTGATGACCGAATGACGCGGCCGCAGAATGTTTTCACCCTTATTCTTCGTTAGCATTGTCAAATAATGTATCGTAGGTTCCGAGGTTTTAAACATGTCAAAAATACAAAAAAAATCTTGAAGCTTTGAACAATTAAATTAAAAATATCAGTTGACAGTTAAAAAGTCAAAAGTAAAAAAAAAATTAATATAATTAATTTTCTACCTTAAGAGATGTATAAACGTATAAACCTTGAACATAGTTAATAAATACTCGTACAGTATAAAGTAGAAAAATTTTGAACTGTTCAAGAGTTCGAACTTTAGAACTGTTCGAACAGTTCAAATGTTCGAACTCTTGAACTGTTCGAACAGTTCAAATGTTCGCACTTTTGAACTGTTCGAACAGTTCAATGCCGTTGAACATGTTCGAACCTTAAAATTATGAACTGTTCGAACAGTTCAGTTGATGTTCGAACATTTTGACAAGCCTAGTCTTTACTAAATAAATTATTATAAAAGATCCTACCTGAGCTTGGATGTCAGCAATTTTGGCCCAAGAAAACTCGAATTCGTTTAACGGCACTCGAGCTTGCTTCAAATATCTTAAAAAGCCAAGTTCTTCAGGTCGCAAGATCAACAAAGCGTGTCCACTGCTACCTTCGCCTCTGGCTGTTCGACCCACTCTATGAATATATTCCTGAAATCAACAAACAAATTAATTATTATCGATGTTCCTTTCAAACTCGGAAAACTTTATTTTATACCTATATCTAAATTTTCTTTATCATAAGTCCTGTTCACACAAGGCTTCTTTAAGAATACTTCTGAATCTTGAGAAAAAGAATCATGATGAGAATTGCCTGTCAAATAGCGGCAGCGCAAAAATGAATCTCAATGAGTCTTGGAAAAGAAAAATTTGTAATTTATTGATAGATTCAAAACAGTGACTTTTGTCCAGGATTAAAAATCATGAAAGAATCCTCAAATAATCCATGTGTGAACAGGGCTTAGAAATTGTGCAAATAATTCAAATATAAAAAATTCCATGTTAATACAAGTTAGATACGAAAAAAGTAAATGTATTGCTTATTTATTTCATGAATATTTTTGTCTTACCTTTGGATCATCCGGAGGATCATATTGAACGATCCAATCTACGGCTGGAATGTCGAGACCTCTTGCAGCAACATCTGTGCAAAGAAGTATTCCAGATTCTGCGTTGCAGAACTGGAAGAATGTTGTTGTACGTTTCGTTTGCTTCTGTTTACCCTGAAACAAAAAAAATAATTTATAAAAAACACTTAATACACTCTCCAGAGTGCGTAACGTAACTGTGGTTCTGACAAATCAGGTTCGAATCCAGTCAGGTACACATTCCAGTTCAGCTGCACTAGATTCTTTGAGGATTCTTTCATGTTTCTAAATCCTAGAGAAAAAAATCACTATTTTGAAGCTATCAATGAATCAGAAATTCTTCTTTTCCAAGACTCACTGAAAATCCAATTTAGCGGCGCCGCTATTTGAGAGGCAATTCTCATCAGGATTATTTATCTCAGTATACAGAAGCATGAAAGAATCCTAAAAGAATCCATGCGTGATCAAGGTATAAAGCTAGATTCAGACATACTCAATTATAAGTGTAAGTGGCTAATTTAACCAACCAGCGCTCAACGTTCGCACTTATAACTGAAATTGTAATTTTGTGGAAGCATAGGTTCGTTAATTTAGCACTTATGTTTATAATTGGGTAGGTCTGAATCTAGCTTAAGACTGTCACACTCAAATTCAATAAAAGTTAAATTTATTTCTAATGTACTTACATGAATGCACATGATTGGTAAATCGATATAATTGAACAACTCATGATGGAACTTCACGGACATACAAGAGCTGAAGAAGACCATCACCTTCTTCTTCCTGTTCTTTTTCAAGAACGTAAACAGCACAAGAAGTCGTTTCTCTGATGGACAGACCACATAACCCTGTTCGAGACCGGCTACTGTTGCTGTGTCTTTTGAGTCATCAACTCCAACGTAAACTGGCTCTTTCTTTAGAGCTAGAGATGTGAGGGCTTCGGTTTTCTTCGTCGTTGTTGCACTGAAGAGCATCGTTTGGCGACGTTCTAAAATGAAGAACAATAAGTACTAAATGTCTAGATTTTTATTATAGTGGAATCCAACCACCGATGTTGTTGCAGTCGGAACTAAATCCATGCGACGATCTTTGAAAGCGGCAACGGAGAGATTTTTTATGCAACCAGGACTACATTTAAGACACTCAAGTGGTCAGCCCGAGTGAGATTAAACTAGAGTACCTAAATAGACTCCATGTCCGTACTCTTAGTCTATTTAGGTACTCTAGATTAAACCACACTTAAATAAATGTACTTACTGGGCAACATGTTGACGATCTGTTTCAACTCTTCTTCGAAACCGATGTCCAAAATTCGGTCCGCTTCGTCAATTATCAAACATTGTAGATTTTTGTACAAAAAGTCTGGGGTATTTTGAAGATGATCTAATAATCGACCTGGAGTAGCTACAACTATATTTATACCTAAAAATACACAAAATAAACATCTAGAAACTTAAAGCAAATATATAAATAAAAATACAACAAATTAGAAATCAGATTATTTAAATTTCAGTCTCAACTCAAGAATATTACATTCGAGGAGATCAACTTCGCCTTTTGATCATCACACGAAAATAAAGCACGCCTTTTACCCAACTTGGGTATGGTAGCCTCACATATAGACCATATCAATTATTATAGCGCCTCTTCCGACTGACTTGCGATGTAAAAAAGTGATGCCAGGGATGCCAACAATTTCTTATTTTTCTAAATAAGTTGGCAATGATCAGCCGTTTCGGTGTTAAAAATTTTAATTTTTTAATTTTAAAACATGATTTGAAACACAATATTTGTAACTAAGCATATTGATATAAATTATATGACACTACTTCAACAGAAAAACACACTTTTAAGTTATCTATCACTCGAGATGTTGGGATCCCGCTAAAAAAATTCAAATTTTTATAGTTATTTTCACATAATAAACTAATGATCATTTATATTAAACAGGGGCAGAATTCGATATTTCGTTATTAAATATAACTTATATTAAAAAACGGCCATGTGATTCTGTCTGCATGAAACCTATATTAGTTTAAAAATTCACTTTTTTCCATAAGGAAACATTAGTTCCATTTCGGTAGTACTCACAGCATTGTGATTGGTGATTACTGAACATGCGCATTGAATAATTAATATGGTCTATTGTGAGTCATTGGTATAGATAGCCAACAACTCACTCATGGTTGTCAGTGAAGAGTACACACAGAGAAGATTTTTGGACAACCTAACTGGATTCGAACCTGAGTTGTCACGTTTATGTTTTATATCGATATTATATATCAGATTCAGTGACCTGTTAAGCTCTGTTCACACATGGATTCTTTGTAGATTCTTGCATGCTTCTGAATCGTAAAAAAAAGAAATTAACTGTTTTAAAGCTATCAATGAATTAGAAATTATTTTTTCAAGACTACATGAAGATTCAATCTAGCGGCGCCAATATTTGACAGACAATTACCACCAGGATTATTTTTTCGAACTTCAGAAGCAGAAGTATGTAAGAATCCTTGTGTGAACAGGGGTTTAGGTAGTTACACTCAAGTTTTAACTCACCTTTCGCTAATTTTTGTGCTTCAGTATGCCGGCTAGCGCCCCCCATAACTAATCCATAAGTGTGATGATGATATTTCATTAATTCTTTTAAAACTCCAAAAGTCTGCATAGATAATTCACGCGTAGGTGATATAATAATTACTCCAGTACCTGCAAAACTCAAATTGAAATCACATTACCTCAAAATATTAATTCCTTACCATTTCTGGGCATGAATTTCAACTTGTAAACTAACTCAACGGCCGGAATAAGAAAAGCCAACGTTTTTCCTGAACCAGTTTTAGCAGAACCTACTAAATCTCTGCCTTCTAGTAAAGGAGGAATAGATCTAGCTTGAATTTCCGTTAGAGTTGTGAAACCCATGTCTTCTATACCTCGAAGAGTAAATTCGCAAACTTTGTCTTTTAGTGACTCAAAGGTACAGTTGCTTAAAATTTCGAGGGCTACGCCTGAACCTGGCACTAAAACAACAACAAAACAAGATTAAAAATGTTTTCTAATGGAAAGAATAATTATTTATAGGGTGTAGACAGTCAGAATCGTTAGGCTTTCATGCTCGACTCAAGAATTATTAATTCGAGGATTCAACTTCGCCTTTTGGTCATCATACAACACTCTCGCTAAACGTCAACTATACATAAAGGGCACATCAGTCTATCTGTACAGCCAAGGACATCGTTTGACCAATCAAACCAGTGAAAGCAGTAAACTAACTTCTCGCGGTTTGATATTTTGTAGTTGTTTTCAACTGATTACATGGTTTGATTGGTCGAATGAAGGCTTTGGCTGTACAGACAGAAAGATATGCCCTAAAACTATTTATTATTTTGCTTACATTTTTTGCCAATGTCGTTATCGTCAGCTTCAATGGCATCATCTTCGTCATCCTTTTCTTCTGGTTCTGAGTCTGCTTCATCGTCAGATTCTTTCTTCTTTTTAACTTTTCGCTTTTCTGTAAAAATGTGACATAAGTAACTGACATGTGTTTCAAGTTGTTTAACCTACTTTTTTTGACGTTTTCTTCTGAATTATCTGCTGTTCGCTTCAATTTTGCTGTTTCTTTAGTTAAGAGTACAATTGATTTATCTTCTGTTGAGTCTGGTTCTTCATTTACTAGAAAATAAGTCAGATATTAGGATTTGTGTGTTAAATGTCAGAGGTTTGTTTTACGTTTTAGTTTGTCCTCTGCTTCTTTATTCTTCAACAACTTGAGCTTCTTCTTTTCGCGATTTTTTATCTTACGCATTAACACTTTATCTGGCAAAGCCATTATTTTATTTATTTGGTGAGGAACCTACAAATTTATAAGTCCACTGCACGTGTATTTACGAAAAGAGCTAACTTCACCACATTTTGAAATTGACAGCATGGTGCCAACTTCACTCTGTTGAGAAAATCAAAACTTTTGGTACCAACTTTGTAAAATGACAAATTCGATAAGGACAATAAAAAATAAAAATATTATTATTTGTTTTCTTGATAAACTATCATTTAAATGATAATCACGATTATCAGCAATAATTAATTCTATTGTAAAAGCAGACATTCATTATTTATAAGATTGCATCAGTTTTGTACTTTAATCTGTATTAATGTGCAAAATATCATGTGATTAATAAACAAAGCTCAAAATGTTATTATTTTGATAAAAATACTCCTAATGACCTTTAAAAAACATAAAGAAAGTTTATTTTAGTTCGTTGAATTTTTTAATTGCCAATTTTCCTACAGCGCAATTTTACCGGAAACTTTGATAACGCAATATTATGCAGTAACAAAGAACAAAAACAATTCATTCTGTTATTATTTTCCGGAATATTCTAGAACTTTCTACGTCACATGTTAAGAAAACACGTACGTTTAAACAATTCTAAAGGTTTTTTACACTCCCGAGTCATTGTTCAATAATTTCAAAACAGTTTTTTAACATAAAACAAAAATCAAATAATTTGTCTATGTTTTATATCGTTTTTTAGTGTTACCGCAACAAATATTATACGTTGAATTAAGTAAATAACTATTAAAATCATAATATATAAAATTATTGTTACCTGTGTAATCACTTCTTTCAACGGTTGTCGTTTATTGGTTCACACAAGTCATGTGTTTATCGACCGTTAAATTTCTGCTGACGCGTCCTCGAGTATAAAAGCGCCACCTTTGCCTTTGTTCGCCATATTCGTGAAAAGTCAAGACAAGCATAAGAAATAGTGTTGCGAGTTATTTCTCTGAAAACAAAGAATATATAGAATATTAATACAATTGGTGAGTTTTAAAACAATATTTAGTAAATATATTCAATGTTTAACGTATAGGAACTAGCAGAACTGCCTTAAATTTAATAATTTTCGAATTAAAATATTTCACAAGAACAAAGATGGTTGCGTCAGATCGGCCATGATTCTTTAGTCTTTTATTTTAAAATTATTTGAAGTGTAAATTTTCCTGTTATAAATAGTTTGTTTTTATTTATCAGGAACAACAAAGACGTCGAAATGCAGATTTTTGTGAAAACCCTGACTGGGAAAACCATCACCCTAGAGGTTGAACCTTCAGACACCATTGAAAACGTCAAGGCGAAAATCCAAGATAAAGAAGGAATTCCCCCAGACCAGCAAAGGTTAATCTTCGCTGGCAAACAATTAGAAGACGGCCGCACCCTGTCCGATTACAACATTCAAAAGGAATCAACTCTTCACTTGGTTCTCCGTCTTCGTGGTGGAATGCAGATTTTCGTTAAAACCTTGACGGGAAAGACCATCACCTTGGAGGTCGAACCTTCCGATACCATCGAAAACGTCAAGGCCAAGATCCAAGACAAAGAAGGCATTCCCCCAGATCAGCAGAGGTTGATCTTCGCCGGCAAACAACTTGAAGATGGCCGCACATTGAGCGACTATAACATCCAGAAAGAGTCCACCCTTCACTTGGTGCTCCGTCTCCGAGGTGGAATGCAAATCTTCGTCAAAACCTTAACTGGAAAGACCATCACATTAGAAGTCGAACCGTCTGATACTATCGAAAACGTCAAGGCCAAGATTCAAGACAAAGAAGGTATTCCCCCAGATCAGCAGAGGTTGATCTTCGCCGGTAAACAACTTGAAGATGGCCGCACTTTGAGCGACTACAACATCCAGAAAGAGTCTACACTTCACTTGGTGCTCCGTCTCCGTGGTGGAATGCAAATTTTCGTCAAAACTTTAACCGGAAAGACCATCACATTAGAAGTCGAACCGTCTGATACCATTGAAAACGTTAAGGCTAAAATTCAAGACAAGGAAGGCATTCCCCCAGATCAGCAGAGGTTGATCTTCGCCGGCAAACAATTAGAAGATGGCCGCACTTTGAGCGACTACAACATCCAGAAGGAATCTACCCTTCACTTGGTGCTCCGTCTCCGTGGTGGAATGCAAATTTTCGTCAAAACCTTGACGGGGAAAACCATCACTTTAGAAGTCGAGCCATCAGACACTATCGAAAATGTTAAGGCTAAGATCCAGGACAAGGAAGGCATTCCCCCAGATCAGCAGAGGTTGATCTTCGCTGGTAAACAACTTGAAGATGGCCGCACTTTGAGCGACTACAACATCCAGAAAGAGTCCACCCTTCACCTGGTGCTCCGTCTCAGAGGTGGAATGCAAATCTTCGTCAAAACCTTAACCGGAAAGACCATCACATTAGAAGTCGAACCGTCTGATACCATTGAAAACGTAAAGGCTAAAATTCAAGACAAGGAAGGTATTCCCCCAGATCAGCAGAGATTGATCTTCGCCGGCAAACAATTAGAAGATGGTCGTACATTGGGCGACTATAACATCCAGAAGGAATCGACACTTCACTTGGTGCTCCGTCTCCGAGGTGGAATGCAAATCTTCGTCAAAACCTTAACCGGAAAGACTATCACTTTAGAAGTCGAACCATCTGATACCATCGAAAATGTTAAGGCTAAAATCCAAGATAAGGAAGGAATTCCTCCAGATCAGCAGAGATTGATCTTCGCCGGTAAACAATTAGAAGATGGCCGCACTTTGAGCGACTACAATATCCAGAAGGAGTCTACACTTCATCTGGTGCTCCGTCTCCGAGGTGGAATGCAAATCTTCGTCAAAACCTTAACCGGAAAGACCATTACTTTAGAAGTTGAACCATCTGATACCATTGAAAATGTAAAGGCCAAGATCCAAGATAAGGAAGGTATTCCCCCAGATCAGCAGAGGTTGATCTTCGCCGGCAAACAACTTGAAGATGGCCGCACTTTGTCGGACTACAATATTCAAAAGGAGTCAACCCTTCACCTGGTGCTCCGTCTCCGAGGTGGAATGCAAATTTTCGTCAAAACCTTAACCGGAAAAACCATCACCTTGGAAGTCGAACCTTCTGATACCATCGAAAACGTCAAGGCTAAAATCCAAGACAAAGAAGGAATTCCCCCAGATCAGCAGAGATTGATCTTTGCCGGCAAACAACTTGAAGATGGCCGCACTCTGTCGGACTACAACATCCAGAAGGAATCTACCCTTCACTTGGTACTCCGTCTACGAGGTGGAATGCAGATCTTTGTCAAAACCTTGACGGGAAAAACCATCACTTTGGAGGTTGAACCATCCGACACTATTGAAAACGTCAAGGCCAAGATCCAAGACAAAGAAGGCATTCCCCCAGACCAGCAGAGATTGATCTTCGCTGGTAAACAATTAGAAGATGGTCGCACTCTTTCTGATTACAACATCCAGAAGGAGTCAACTTTGCATTTGGTTTTGCGCCTTCGCGGAGGCCAATAATTTTTTCCTATTTGATTCTTTATGTGATACAATGATTATAGCGAACGACAAGATTATTCAGCATAATAGCTTTATTATTTATATTCAAATTGATAATAATTTTCACATGTAAAACCTGAAGTTAAATAAACACTGCATTATTGAAAATAATATTCCGTTTGATTTATTCATTCTATTTCAGATATTCAAAAATTACAGGTAAGATTATTAAATATTATTGCATCAAGGGTGCAATGTATCACCAGGGCAAAAACAACTTTGTTTGAAAAATTATTTGTTATTCAATTATCTCGCAGTTTCCTATATAATTGTTCAAAATGCAAATCTTCGTAAAAACTTTAACTGGTAAAACGATTACCCTAGAAGTAGAACCCGATGACTTCATTAAAAACGTAAAACAAAAAATAGAAGATAGAGAAAATATTCCGCCCGAACAGCAGCGTTTAATTTTCGCCGGAAAACAATTAGAAGACGAAAGGACATTACTGGACTATTACATCATAAATAATTCTACTCTACATCTGGTTTTTCGCCTTCGAGGAGGATTCCAGTTAAAAATACAACTAATTTCAGGAAAAATAATTCTCGTAGATGGTCAAGGTAACCTAACAGTAGAAGAAGTTAAGAAGGAAATTGAAGGAAAAGAAAGAATACCAGTTGATGAACAGTTGCTGCTTCTTGTTTCCGATATGAAAGAAGGACAGAGTTTTCCAAAAGTATCTGAAGGGAAACGGCTGGAAAACGATAATACTCTGGAGAATTATAATATCTTAGGAGATTGTACTCTTTATTTAATTCAGAGGTTTCGAGCTGCTTGACTAAATAGTAAATACTTAAATTCATACATTGTAAGCTTTAATGGGTGTGAGATATTTAAATAATGTTATATTTCTTAAGATTTAAGTTTCAATAAACAATATAGTTAATACTACAAGTTTGTATAATTAATATAAAATAAAAAAATATTTAATATTAAACAGTAGAGTAGTGTTATTGTTGGTTAATATTCAAATTGTATTCAAATTCAAAGTAAGGTTATGGTAAAGAAGTTTACATGAGTATCTGTTCGCATTAAAAGGTATAAAAATGAGTTTTGCAAATCAAAAAACTGTTATAGAAGAAGGAGATACAATAATATTATATTTAACAATAAGTAAAATATATGCTTTAGACGTAGTTCCTCAAATTCCAAGTAAAAAAGGAACTTTAGTAGAAAATGTGTTCCAAGTGACACCTTACGGTGCTCTAAGAGTAAGAGAATTAATAGGCAAAAAGTACGGCACAAAAGTAAATCTCAGCGCTGGTTACGGCTACGTCCTCCAACCAACTCCAGAACTATGGACGCTAACATTACCGCATAGAACGCAAATTATCTACACGCCAGATATAAGTATGATAGTAATGCAGCTAGACATATCCCCTGGGAGTGTGATAATAGAGTCTGGAACTGGAAGTGGCTCATTATCGCACGCTTTAATTCGAGCAATCAAGCCTCACGGTCATCTACACACTTTCGACTTCCATGAGCAACGATGCAACGCCGCAAAAGAAGAATTTGAAACACATGGGCTTTCGAAATTTGTCACAGTTCGCCAACGAGATGTCTGTGAAAACGGTTTCACTGAGGAATTAAACAACATTGCAGATGCAGTGTTTTTAGATCTTCCTTTACCATGGGTGGCTATTCCACATGCTGTTAAAGCACTCAAAGAAACTGGAGGAAGAATTTGTACCTTCTCGCCATGCATCGAACAAGTACAAAAAAGTTGTGAAGTTTTAAGAAATCTAGGGTTGATTGAGATACAAACTATGGAGGTTTTACAAACTCAGTATTCTGTGCAAAATAGAGCACTGCCCGTTGTTAAGTTAGATTATTTAAAAACACCGAAAACTAGTGATGAAAAGCAAGAAAAAGAAATTGTTAAAGTTGTAACAGCAGTTCCGCCGCAATCTATGCCAGGACATACTGGTTATTTAACTTTTGCGACTTTGTTACCTATTTGGGCAAGAAAAGAAGGAAGTATGGAGCAAGACTAGATAAAAAATGTATTTGAATATTTTTAATAAATGGTTTTAAAAAATTGCGCGCATTTCTAGTTACTTTAAATTTATACCTAGTTTTGACTTAACGTGGTTAATAACATAACCAAACTTTCTCATGTGTTATGATCACATTTTGATTCAAAGTTTTACATAATTTGTAAGTAACTTTTAATAACTAATAAGGCCAAGAGATTAATAATTATTATTGCAGATTATGTAATCATGCCTCAAGGAAGCAAAATATTCCTCCCAAACAGGGCGTTAGGTTATGTGAGCAACCACATACCTTTACAAGTTCGATACATCAAAAACCGTAAAGAAAACCTAATCACAACATGCGTAGGAAAGTTTTTTCACACTTACGGCATTTCTCATTTTACTCTGTTGAGCGTTAGCGGCCTGCATCCAGAAGATATCAGCTGTATGTCTGCAGATACTTATCATGTGTACACCGCATCTGAAAACATAATTTACGCATGGAGAAGAGGTAGAGAACTTCAACACACTTACCGGGGGCACAAAAAACCAGTACATTTATTAATGCCATTCGGGATACACTTAGTATCAATCGACGAAAGTAGTTGCATCAAAATTTGGGACATCAAAACCGAAGAAATATATTTAGAGTTCACATTCAGCAATGAGACTTTTAAAATAACAACAATTTTACATCCAAGCACTTATATAAACAAAATACTGCTCGGCAGCGAGCAAGGAGGCATGCAAATCTGGAATATAAAAACATCAAAGTTGATTTATACCTTTAAAAACTGGGATTCTTCAATAACTTGTCTTGAGCAAGCACCAGCCATCGATGTGGTGGCAGTAGGTCTAGCAGACGGTAAAATAATACTTCATAATCTAAAATTCGATGAGACTCTTATGGAATTCACTCAGGATTGGGGTTACGTCACTAGCATTTCATTCCGAACTGACGGCTTTCCAATCATGGCGACTGGTAGCATGGCAGGTCACATCGTGTTCTGGAATTTAGAAGAGCGCAAAGTTGAAACGCAGTTGATGATGGCGCATGATGCAGCCGTAAGCGGCATGCAGTGCATTTCAAACGAGCCTTTAATGATTACTTCATCTCCTGACAACACTCTTAAGCTATGGATTTTTGACATGACGGACGGCGGTCCGCGTTTGCTACGAATTCGCGAAGGTCATTCCACGAATCCAAATTTTATTCGGTTTCACGGCGCGAATGGCGACAACTTATTAAGCTCGGCCGGTGATTCAACCCTTCGAATCTTTAATACACAAACAGAAACTTTTAATAAAAGTTTAGGTAAAGCTTCTTACAACCGTAAAGCTAGCAAACGACGTGGTCGAGTTGAAGATGATCCTTTAAAAATGCCTCCCATAGTACAATTTACTTCTGAAACTACTCGAGAAAAAGAATGGGACAATATAGCGGCCGTACATCTCGGTATACCTGTGGTTACAACTTGGTCTTACGATAAAGTAAAAATGGGTGATTTGAAATTACTTCCCGAGAGGTACCAAAAGAAAAAACGAGATCTTGATTCGCTTATTGCTGCTACATGTGTCTGTTTGACCCATTGCGGTAATTTTGTTATAGTTGGATACAGTACTGGACATGTTGATCGATTTAATATACAATCTGGTTTGCATCGAGATAATTATGGAGATAAAGCTCATGATAGTCCGGTTCGTGGAGTTGCGACTGATTCTTTGAACCATCTTGTTGTTACCACCGCTGAAAATGATATCAAATTTTGGCCGTTCAAATGCAAAGGTAAATTTATAAATAATTAATTAGATTAGTGTCGAGGCAGTAGCTGCGTGTGTTTAAGCACAGCGCTTAGCTTTCTGCATGTGATGACGTATGAATCTAGAGTGTCGTTAAATTGTAAAAACATCTTACAATTAAATTGCACTCGGACAATCAAGCTGACCATTTAATCGTCTTAAATTAAAATGCCCTGGTTGCAGGAAGAATCTCTCCGTTGCCGCTTTGAATTTCAAAGGGCGTCGCACGGATTGAGATACTGACTGGACCAAAATGAATCTGTCGAAGTAGTTGGATTCCACTACAATAACATCTACCATTCTGTAATTGGAAGTAAAGCCTGTTGAATGGTTACCAGCAAAATTAATATTATGTACCTACCTACTAAAGTATTATTTTGTTTAGGATCCGGTCCAAAAAGTCAACTACTTCTGGAAGAATCTGTATCATTTATACGTTCTCACCGCGAAAGTTCCCTAATAGCTTTGGCTTTAGAAGACTTTTCAGTCCAAATTCTCGATTTGGACACACGAACAGTTATTCGCAAATTTACCGGCCATGCGTCCCAAATAACCGACGCAACTTTTAGTCCAGATTCTCGGTGGCTCATCACATCATCTATGGACTGCACTATAAAAACTTGGAACATACCTTCAGGTCAATTAATTGACCACTTCCGGTTAGATGCGGCTTGCACTTCATTGTCATTTTCCCCGACAGCTGAACTGTTAGCTACTGCACACGTTGATTACTTAGGGGTATTTTTGTGGTCGAATAGAACGTTGTATAGTCACGTTACTTTGAAAGGATTACCAGAAAATTCAGAGGCTCCATTGGTGGAGCTACCAGATGTTTGTAGAGAACAACAAGAAGATGATTTTGAAATTGATGAAATAGATGAAGATGAGTTTAAGTCACCAGAACAAATTAGCCATGAGTTGGTTACTTTATCAAATATTGCTAACTCAAGATGGCAGAATTTGCTAAACATAGATTTGATTAAAAAACGGAATAAACCGAAACAGCCTTTACAAAAACCGAAGGCAGCTCCATTTTTCTTGCCTACTATACCCTCTTTAAATTTCCAATTTGATTTAAACCAAAATAACGAAACTACTGCTAGTAAAATAATTAATGTCAATAATTTTGTAAATTTTTCTCCGTTTGGTAAACTACTACAAGAATCAATCAAATCTGGTGATTTTACCGAAACAATCGGTAAATTAAAATCGATGGGACCATCAATGATAGATTTTGAAATAAAATGTTTAAGTCCTGAAGAAGGCGGAACTATAGATTTATTGGTACAATTTTTGAAGTGTATAGAATTTATGTTAAATTCGAATCATAATTTTGAGCTAGCTCAAGCGTATTTAGCAGTATTTTTAAAGTCGCATGGCAATCAAATAGCTAGTGAAAAGAATTTACGCGATTATTTATTAAATATTCAAAGTTCTCAAAGTGCTGGCTGGGAAAGAATTCAAGAAAAATTGTTTTATAATTTGTGTGTTATACAATCATTGAAATCTGTTTAGATTAGGCTATTTGTACATTGTATGATGTTTTTAAAATAAAATATAATTAAAATTAAATTGTCTATGAATGAAGGTAATTAAATCAAATGAGGTACGTACAAAATATTTATTAACAATTCAATTATAAATAAAAATGACTCCTAATAAGGCACAGAGAAAAAACAGTCAAATAAAAATAATCAGCCTTCTTTATACAAAACAAAATTCTGTATCTGTTGTTGAACATCTTTACTCAAAGGTACATGTCCTAAATATTCTCCAAAAACATTACAAATATTATACAAACTACGTTTAACAGCAGTCCTTAAAGCAATTTTAAGTTGCATTTTATAATTTTCACTATGCGAACTTTTTCTACTAACAACTGTAACTTTATTTAGCTTATCCAGGTTTTGTTTTAAATTTATAAGACTAGTTAAAATCACTGGAAGATCGTTTTGAACCACCCCGTATTTATCTTCGTTAAAAGATGCTCCAACTATAAGAGATAATCCTTGTATGGCCCAAATTACTGGTTGTCCTTTTGATAGAAGAAAATAAATCCTTGATTCTGGAAGATCACCAAAAAAATATTGTATTCCAGTCTTCTTTTTGATAGACGCAACAATGTTGTTTAATTTATCAATTGTTGCTAGTTTAATTTTATCAGAAATATTAGTAAAAAATTCATTTTGTGTCACATTAACAATATCTACAGGTTCTGGTCTTGGCAAAGACATATTTCTGAGCGGCGATCTGTAAGGATTGCTTAAAATTGTGTCTTCATATAATGGTTTCTGCACAAGTGTAACATTATTCTGAAAATCTAAATTGACAGCTTCTTTCGGCTTGACCAATGGTTCAGCAGGTGTCATTATTGCATCGGCAGCTTTGTTAATTTCAGATGAAAAGTCTGTTATTAGTTTTAAAACTTGTTGAAGAATATTATTCCAGTTATGAGGATGTCCACCAGGTTGAGATAGCGTAAAAAGTTGTGATCTTCTTGCAGGATCCCAAATTGCTAGCATGTATAGATCCAAACACGCCAAATGTTGAATAATCGGAATGTTGCTCATGCCTAGAGCCTCTTTTAAAGGCAACACATGGCTAAATTCGGTCTCAATCGGGAAGATCCAATGCTCAGTAAGAAATACTTCGAAAAATAACTTCATGCAGAGCATAGTAAATATAAATAGGGATGAAAACAGCCAAGAGTAAACTAACAGCATGCTGCCCATTGTGTCAACTAAGGTAAGTTCTTCATTTTCAAGTCCAATATTAAAAGTTTCTAAAATCCAATCGCGAATTTGTACTCCTCGATAAAAATACAAACAAACAAAGTAAACAGTAGGCCAAACAGCTTCCTTCATTGCTTGTTTTAATTTAGAAACAACAGATGATTTTACAGTCAAGAATTTGTTTTGTTGGATCACAGGAAACACTATGCTTTTCTCATCTTTTAAATACTGTTTGATAAAATAAAATATTCCGATCCAAATTCCGTTCAGAAGCATGAAAAAGGTCCCCTCTACCAAGTAGTAATTGTTCCCTTCGCAATTTTTGTAAACTGTGCCGTATTTTCCGCCTAATAGGTTCAAATACAACCAAACGATCAAACTTCCAGTGATGATGTGAAAGATTATTATGACCATATTGCGGATTGAAAATACCCCTAGGAATTTTAACACTCTGGTGGTACGGTAAGAAGATTCGAAAACATAATCTTTACTGCATATTACACCTTGAGTAAAGATTATACTGCCTAATGGTATCAGAAATAACCATGTATTGAGTGAGGTTAAAGATGAAAAAGTTGAACCAATCCAAGTTAACGGATGGAAGATATTAAAGTTCATTATAAATAAAAAGGTAATTAAAAACAGTACTTGCGATAATACACTGCATGTTACGGCATAAATAAGCTTCCAGAATAATATTTCTTTGCATCCAACATTGAGCGGTTGTGTCATTTTTACTTCTCCTGTATTTCTGCCAGCAGATTTTTGCGAAATTCTTACATTAATTGGTTGATAACTTATTCTAAAATAAATACATGTTAAAAATTAAGTTATTTATAAGTAATTATTACAAATATTCATTTCCTTACCGGCTAGTAGTTCGTTTGCAACTTTTAAACCGTTTTGAACTGACAAATGTGACAGTTAAAATTTTGCGCATGCGTTAAAATTGAATAGTTTTTTGCGCTTTTTTTGAAAAATTAATTTGCTCTATAAGATGAACGAATCTTGTATATTTTATAACTTTATTTTTTCTAACAACAAAATAAAATTTAAGTTTCTGTTATACATATTGATAAATTATTACAGTAAATTAGAAAATAGCTTACTTTTCAAATACAGTAATAATTTCACTACATATCGTGTAAGCACTCAAAAATATTCATATGTGAGCTACAATAAGTTAAAATGCAGTGGTATTATTATTGATAGTCACAAATATTATTATACAATATTTACAAACAGAAATATAAAATGTATACCAGTACTTAAATTTTATTAAGTACATTACAAAAAACCTAAATGAAAACAATTATCAAATGGACACAAATTTGTTACGATATAGTAAAATTATAAATACAAAAATAATAAAAAATCATCGTATTCTTATAATAATCAAATTCAATTCCATGTCTTGAAAAATTCCATTGTGGAACCAAGCAAAAATTTATTCAATTGATAACTGGTTAAAATATAAAATCAAAGATTGCAGTACTTATGTATTTTACGTATTTTAATAAAATCAGCATTATTATGCGAGTAATTATAACAAAATCATAATTTGCAGTGTTTTATACAAATAAGTAACACTATTTGTCAATAAAAATATACAATAAATTACAGTAATATAGTGGATAACAATTTATAAAAACAAAATCTGTTAAGTCTTATGTTATTTAGGATGCAACATTCAGTTTTATTTTTGTCTGGTACCACAATATAAATAAAATAAATTAAAACTAAAGAAATCAAGTTATAAAAAAATTCCACATGAAGTTAATGCCATTCACAAAAATGCCAAACTAATCTACATTATTATTTACACTTAATGAGCGCTAAATGACTTCTATATGTATAATTTGTACATAATGGTGAAGAACTTGGCATCATCAATACTCTAAAGTTTTCACGAAACTGCGAAGAATTCCTGCAATCTTCGGACTGTGTCCCTGTCCAATGCACACAAGTCGAAATCAAAAGTTTGAGCTGTGATTTCATAGTGACCTGTCTCCGCAATAAGCTGAACCACTCTTTGTAGTTCTGAATTATCTTGCAGCGACATTATCTTGTGTTGAAGATCCTTCAAAATGCTCATATAATCTTGACTGATTTCTTCTTCAACTGGATCTTTCTTTGTTTCAGCTTTCTGATTGAATTCTTCTATCTCTTTTGTTACTTTAGGAGGAGGTTCTTCAATTTTTTCTTGCTGTTCTTCTTTATTTAAGTTGTTCTCGTGTTTGCGTTTTCGTTTCTTTTCGGAATTGTTTTCCTTCGGAGGTTTTTCTTTCTTCTTTTGTTCGACTTTCGGAGGAGGAAGAGGTTTGGCAGGAGCTTCTGTGCTTGAAGAGTTGTGTGAAGCTACTGATGAATTTGAAGAATCATCGATTAACTCTGCTAAAGCATTTAATCCTCGAGATTTTTCTTTAGATGATGTTTTTTCTGGGGTAGGCTCTTTCGGTTTAGAGTTGACGGGAGGTTTTTCTATTTCTTTTGGTGATTCCTTTGCATCATCTTTGAAGACGCGGTCGAAGAAGCCTTCAGATTTTTCACTCTTCTTTTCTTTAGACTTCTCCTTGGATTTTTCTTCTTTCTTTTCTTTTTTCTCCTTGCTGTCTTTGTTCTTTTTGTGTTTATGTTTTGTCTTTTCCGGTTTTACTTCCGGTTCAGATTTTTCAACTTTAGGTTTCTCAACCTTTTCGGGTTCTTTAACCACTACTGGTTCTAGTTCCGGGGGTGGTTTAACAGGTTTTTCTTTAGTTTTGTACGGAACCGGGTCTTTTGGTGGTTTCGGTTCTTTGCTAGCACTTTTGTGTTCTTTTGGCGTATCAGAATTTCGACTACTTTGATCTTTTTCTTTATGTGATTTGTGTTCTTTCTTTTCTTTATCTTTCTCCTTGTCTTTCTGTTCGTGTTTGGATTTTTTAGATTCTGTTTTGATTTTTTCTTTGACCGGTTCTTCAGGTTTCTTTTCTTCTGGTTTAGCTTTAACTGGCGGGGGGCTTGGTGGCCGCTTCGGGCTTGGTGCTCTCTTTGGTGATGGTGCCCGTTTTGGACTACGTGCTGGACTTATGCTTGGTTGCTTGGGACTTCTTTCGCGCTTTATAGTCTTATCCTTTTCTTTACGTTCCTTCTTCTCTTCTTTATTTCTTTCTTTGTCCTTCTTTTTCTCTTCCTTTTCTTTGTGCTTCTTTTCCTTTTCCGGATTTTTATCCTTCTTGTCTTTATCTCTATCTTTTTCTTTAGGACTGTGTTTACTTTTAGATTTCTTGGGATTTTTGTCAAGTTTGTCTATCTTGAGCGGAATATTTGTTGGTGATGTTTTTGATTGAACTTTGGGATCTGGTGATATTTTAGATGTTTTCGTGATTGGAGTCCCGAACAAATCAGTAAAACTATCTTCTTGTTTGTGTTCTTTCACTCGATGTTTCTTAACTAAATCTGAAGTACTAGATTTCATTTTATTTTTGTCACTAGTTGATGTAATTTCGCGTGAACTATCACTAACACTGGATGAGGTTCCAGATGACATTCCTCCACCTTTTAGTAGCTTGTGGCGAAAATCTTCGTTAGGATTACTGAAGACGTATTTCTCTTTCTGTACCTTAAAAATTGCGGGACCAGTTTGTTGGAGGTTAAGATCATACGTGAAACGAATTTTCTTTGGTTCTTCATTATTTTTAAGGTAAATATCTATGGGCAGAGTAAATCCCGCGTAACCGGATTCTCGTACTCTGTATGGGGGATGATTAATTACTGCAAAAATAATGATGCTAAACTTACGAAATAAAGATAGTTTTTGATAAGTATTACCTCTTTTCGGATTAGGAAACGTATCATGCAAATAAAAAACAACTTTCTCTATAAAATAGTTTATATCTGCATTGTCACATCCTCGAACGAATATCTCCCAGTCATGGGTAAAGCCATCGATAGTACGTTTACTGCGAATTGCAGCCTCATGGCCAATTTCAAAGTTAACTCGTACAGACATTATTTAAAAGCTCATTTTACACTTCCCTCAATCACCCACAAAACCTAAATCATTTTAGGTTAGATTCAGAAATTTTTATATGATAAACTTTAAGAACTTATCTCTATGAACTACAGAAACTACACCCTGTAGATTATCTATATATACTATAGAAAATAGTATTTATTTGTGTTTATAATAAGCAATTTTAAAAGCATTTTTTAATTAGGACGCCAAAGCCATAAATGTTTATCACCACTGCACATGCGTCAAAAATATAAACAATAGATACCAACTTTTTGGAAGATTTTCATTTTTTATTCGAAAATTTATGTGAAAAATTAAAGTATAACAGTAATCCAATCTTTCCAATTTGTTTGATAATAATTAAAGTTGTAATTGATTTAATACTTTAAACATTTTTCCCATTGTTGATTGTTGGTACCACTGAAAAACACAAGTGACTGTCACTGATATTCTGTGATCTATTTGTTTAAATTATTGTATGTAAGTATTGTAATTAAATATTTGCTACAAAATTACATCTATTATTTATAACTAGAACTACTAGTTTGCATTACGCTGTACAACTGAATAATTAATTTTCTGAGTCATGTTTATGACATTGCAAAACTGCCACATATAAATTAATGTTTCAGTGGAACACAAGGTAGTTTCTTGAATAATTTATTCACCAAATCAATAAGATCCATTGTTTGTAGTTTCTAATAATGGCTGGATGCATTTCATGCGTTGTTCTTCCCATTTTACTGTTTATCTTTCATCGATTCATTCAACCACTTCTTCTCAAATTCTGGAATCCTTGGGCAATCAAAGAAGATAAACATGAAGGACATAATGGATACGCGTGTCCTTTGAGCAATAAATTATCAGCACAAAGCCAAGGAGAGCGAGAACATCTTCTAGATGAACAATGTGTGTCAGATCCAGGAAGATTGAAAAATGATTAGTTATGATGATAAATGGATGACTGGTGATAAAAAATAATCGGGATTCAGTCAACTTGTAATATATTTATGTTTCGACTATAATATTCCATATTTCAGCTAAGAAAAAAGTATTGGGTAAGATAGGTTGATGATATCCTTGAACCTGATTGGGCGAGATGAGAGGTGGATTTAAACCAGCAAACATTTTCATTAACATTACTTATACCTATTTTATTTCGAATTTCATAGTTAGATTAATTTAAGAACATTATGCTATAGAAAAAAATACCTTAAGTTCGCGTCAAATTTTTGAACATTATATAATGTGTTACTGCTTTTTTCTAAGTTGAATAATAATAAAAACACAGAGCATCATTAAATACAAATTTGTAAAAATCAATAATTAAAACTGGATAATAAATAAAATAATTAAGTTAAAAGCACAAAAAATATCGAAAACCTTCAACTTTAAAAATCTTTTTAACAATCAAAAGATTTATTTTTGTGCTTTTTACTTATTTATTTGTATTTAATAATGTCCTGTGTTCTTATTATCAGTATTAAGTTTATATAATTTATTAGTATGTGACCATCTCAGAGCCCTAATGAAGAATATAGTATAGTAGAAACGTTGGCAATTAAGTAATAAATATATTACAAACTGACTAAATCCCGATTTTTTTTTATCACTAATGATTGTTGTTTTTATTAATTGTATGCATTTATATAACTAAGTATGTAAAATATTTTCTAAATTTATATGTGAAATAGGAGAATAAATAAACGAGTTAGGAAACTAGGTATAGATCTATTTTAAAAATGTATATTTTAGTTTCACATTTTAGAGAAAGATCTTAAGTATGTTTGAGTGAAACTAGTCTTACAAAAATAAAATTTACAAACGAACTAATGCATCTTATTTAAATCCACAAAAACTTATGACTAAATAACGCGAATACATAACAATGGGAATAGGAATAGTGATGACAATGATTGATGATCATCCTTCATTCATTCTTCAATCAAAACAATTGATCCATGCACATTTATTTGACGTTCTTCAGTTCCACTTCGAATACTAGGGTGCTTTGGGGCGGAATCACTGGAGGGGACCCTTGGGCACCGTACCTAAAACCAACAAAAATTCCATCAGTACGTAAATATATGACTCTGACTCGAAACAAATCGTGCCTTTTACTCAACTTGAGTGTGGCAGCCTCACATACTGTGATCATCAGTACAGTTATTTTACCATGTGTGCGGTTACCAGTCGTCAATTCACGGTTACTCATTCATTAAATTGTGTTTAATAATATCTCAAATGAAAATGTTAATTTTTTTCTGTAGCTTTATTTAAAATTTAGAAATGGTGCAAATATAACTTTGTCTGATGTGTCATGATCAGAACATTATAAGTCTCAATCTCTCAATTTGAGAACAATAATAACGTTCATTATAGCCCAAGGACCATAATGAATCCAGTCTGGTACCATAATGAAATAAAAACATCTCGTTAATAAGGAAGTTTCAAAAATAGCATGTCTGATTTTTTAGATTATTTTTTTGTTGTTCAATACCAAATAATTATTTATTATTACTTTTTACTTTTATCTAATTTACGCCAGCAGATAATATGTTGTATGCAATACGGATCGTATCAGTATAGTACACGTCGTTATCAAACTCGACTTCGCCTCGTCTGATTATCTTCACGACTAGTACCATAATGATATACATTACAATCCTTATTACATAAATAACTATTATGTTCCATTATGAATTACATTATGTTGGGCTAAAATCGACATTTTTTTTATATTGTATTGAAAATGCAAAATTAACTTACGCCATGTTTGGCGGGCAGATAATTTTCCGCTTTCCGCCGACTTTCATTCCAGCTACGCCGACTTCCCATCCCTTGATGACTTCCTGTCTGCCCAAACGGAACTTGAATCCACTTCCTTTCTTTGTAGAATCGAAAACTTTGTTGTTAGACTGCAACCTTCCTTCGTAGTACACGAAAACATGACGTCCGTTTTGAGCTGGAGCACCTTCGCCAACTTTTAAATCTTCAACGATAACTCCACCTTGAAGAGTGCGCTTGCCACCTTTTTGTTTTGGTGATTTGTCAGCTTTTTGTTCTTTTTTGTCGTGTTTGTTGGCTTTGGGGCTCTTCTCGGCTTTCTGCTTTTCTTGGTTCTTGACAACGCCGTTCTGTTTTGGTTTTTCTTTCTTTTGTTTCACTGGCTGTTCTACCTTTTCTTCTTCTGATTCTTCCTCATCATCATCATCATCATCATCATCATCATCATCGTCGTCTTCTTCTTCTTCTTCTCCAGCTTCTTCGTCGCCTGCTTCATCGTCCATAATATCTGACAGGTTTACATCTGAGTCATCTTCGTCGTCTTCATCATCTAGGGTGTCTTCTAAAAGCTTAGCAACTTCCGATTTGGTTTTTTTGTTTTTGTTTTCGTTCTTGGAGTCGGCTTTCCGTTTTTTGTTGTTTATTGGCATCAGTTCTGGAACTTCCTCGTCTTCCACATCATCATCGCTCTCTTCTTCGTCTACCATGTCGTAATCTTCATCTGGGACCAAGTATCCTGTAAGATGGACATGTCCTGGACCATTTGTGGCGAAGGAAACTTTGTCTCCGACTTGGAAATTTAAGTCTAAAGGTACTTGAACCCATTTATCTTTGTTTAAAGTACACAAAAGGTAGTTTCTGTTTTCGAAACCAAGCAAGACCTGTACTGGAGAGTTATGTGCACTGTCTAAATCTAGAGCTGCATGTGAAACGTGGAAGGATTTTTCAACTGTTTGGGAATATTTTTTCCCTGGTTCCATTATTAGTCCTGTGGAGAAAATTAACAATGAGGTTAAGCGTTCACATGTTTATAAAACAAACGCTTTTCCATTAAACAATAACACATTTAAACAAAATAACTGTCTCTTTCTCTCTTTAATTATTAGATTAAATATTTAGATACATCATTGCTTTAAAATGTACGAACAGCCATATTGTTGCAACGATTTGCATTCAAGTTAAACTTGTGCAATTTGTGTTTAATTTAACATAAATCAATAAGATATATATTTAACAGTTTAAATAATACATAAATATATTAATTATTTAGGTAAAAAGCATTTACAACATGTAGTTTCAGACAAATGAACACGTGGTAACAAATCTCACATCTCTTAAGCCGGTATAATTAAATACAACACTTACCCCAAAACATCTTGATGATTTATTAATTTAACTAGGTCAAGAGAAATAAAAAATGTTAATGCTAAATATAACAATCTGTATTATGGTCTGGTTGTTTTTCGTCTCTAAACCACGTTACAGATTTTTCACTACTGAAAGAAACAGGCGGCTAAAATTGTGTGCTTCTGCTTCTGCTCTTGCGTGCTTTGCGGCAAAAAGCGGTAAACGTTGGAAACGGAAAATAACGACCATACACGATAATGTACGAATTTTAAATATTCGAAATATTTTTAGAATAATCATTTTCAAATTTTGTACCATATTTGGTCACATTAAAATAATATTCTTAATATGTATTTAAAATAAGTGTTTATATACAAATAAAATAATATGATAAAACATTTATAACATAAAGTCCTGTTCACACAAGGATTCTTTGAAGATTCTTTTGTTTCTAATCCTGGAAAATAGAAATTCACTGTTTTGAAGCTATCAATGAATTAGAAAATCCAGGATTCTGAATCTCCAAAGATCCCCGTGCGAACAGGGCTTAAGGGCGCCGCTAAATTGAATCGTCAATGATTCTTGGAAAAGAAGAATTTCTAATTCATTGATAGCTTCAAAACCACGTAATTATCACTAGAAAGAAAAAATTTCTTCTTTTCCAGGATTCTGAATCTCCATAGAATCTCCAAAGATTGCCGTGCGAACAGGGCTTTATTTGACAATTGACAGACAATTTTTCTCAAAATTCAGAAGCATGAAAGAATCTTCAAAGAATCCTTGTGTGAATAGGGCATAACATTAAAAAAACTATTGGCGCTTCTTTTTAAAAAATGATTTGGTGTAAACCAAACTCCTCAACCACGCCCCAATTACTTGTCAAAATTCTTTCCTTATTTTAAACAAAGTATGTTTACGTTAAGAAAGTTTAAATTTATCTAACTTAATACAAGCATTCGCAGTGCTTGAAAGTGGAAAGTGTGAATGCTCGTATGAAGATAGATGAATTTAAACTTCCGTAAACGTAAACATAATTGTAAAATTTAAAATGTAAACTTATGCTTATGTGAATTTTATATTGTTTCTCTATCTTTTATTCATTCTTGCCCTGTTATTGGGCTTTGCCTGCAGCTCAAGTATTTGTAAAATAAATTTAAAAAATTATATAAAATAATCAAAGCAGGTACTTAAAAGTATCGATAGTCATTTGTTGCAAAACAACTGAAAAATCGATTGTTCAATGTTTATAAAAATGTTAAAACAAAAGATGTTTATGTAAGTAGCGCTTCGAATTTCCAGATAACAAATGATAAAAGCGTAAAATGAACCAGTAAAAATGCAGATAAAAGAAACCAAATAAGGTATATTAACGATTTATAATTAACAGCATGACTACTGTGATTATAAGCTCAAATTATAAGCATTTTATTTTTATTTCGGCCTAATGGGCAAGCAGTAAGCTTCTGCGCAGCGCACCACATCCATGCATTTTGACATGTTGATGTAACTATCTGAACTGACCCATAAGCTCTCCCAGCTTTTTTATTGTGCTTGTGTCGTTGTGTGTTGTGTGGATGCGGTGTTCATATTCGCCGTTCTTCCCGACATACAAATGCTAAGCTGTGAAAATGGCTGATGAACAGGTGAGAAACGGGGTTCAAATAAACATAATCTGTCATTGATTTTCCTGCGATTTGACGTGGATAGCTGCTTTGTATCATTGACATTATATTAGAAACATATGAGTGTTTTGACCGTACATTATGTCGATGAAAACGTAGTAAACATACATGAATACAGTTATTTCATTTCATATTAAATTTTTGTGCTTTTTCTATTAAATTTATTGAATATTGATGATTTATTTAATGTATTGGATAACAGTCTTTAGTGGGCTATTATTTTGTTATTGATATTTGTAAATAATTAAATTTGATTAACCGTAAATGATAACCTACCTTATTTGAAGTATAATGGTGTTTCTACTTACTAAGGGCTGAAAAATCATTCATAAGCAGCTATTTACGTCTTTCTAGGTGCATGTTATCAAATTACATTGTTTTGTATGCATAATTTCTAAATGTTATTAAATTTGCCTGTCATTTTCCGGAGCTTTAATTACATCATTGTTACATAATAATCAAAAAAATGCTTTGCCTTTAGTATTATTGAAATTGTTAAAGAATATTGTCAGTTAAATTATTATGGTGAGAGTCTTTCATTGGGACAATGACATTTGATACATAACCTTTTTCTTTTTTGATATTAGGAGGTACAGCAACTGGAATTGCTGTGCAAACAATTATACGAGTCCCAAGACAGCGCTCAAAGAGCCGAGGCCGAAAAAGCTCTAGTCGGTTTTCAGGATTCACCAGATACTCTTGCAAAATGTCAACTTCTTTTGGACAGAGGAGATTCTTGCTACGCGCAACTGCTTGCAGCAACAACACTGACAAAATTGGTCTCTCGGAGCGCTCAGGGACTCAGCTTGCAGCAGAGAATCGACATCAGGAATTATGTGTTGAATTATTTGGCTACAAGACCAAAGTTGTCAAACTTTGTTGTTCAAGCTTTGGTTACTCTGTTTGCAAGGATATCAAAGTTGGGCTGGTTTGATACGTATAAAGATGATTTTGTGTTCAGAAACGTTGTGGCCGACATCAGCAAATTTTTACAAGTAAGACTTAGTTCCATGACATATTATTGTATTATAATTGCGTAATTATTTACCATAAAATGAATTAATTAAGCATCTTTGCATAATCAATTATTATTATGGCATTGTGCTTTATAATCATTGCTTGGGTGTTTGAATTCTATGTATATACCAAGATGATAATATCCTAATAAATATTGGTGCTATTATAACGCTTCCTAAAGCTTTGTTCACACATGGATTTTTTTGAGGATTCTTTCATCCTGGAAAAAAATAAATTCACTAGTTTGAAACTATAAATGAATTAAATATGATTCTTTTCCAAGACTCATTTAAGATTCAATTTAGCAGCACCATTATTTGACTGACGATTCTCACCAGGATTATTTTTCTCTAGATACAAAAGTATGAAAGAATTCTCAAAGAATCCTTGTATGAACAAGGCTTTACAGGTGAAATAGCAGAAAATAGTTGGCTTATATTTGACGTAAATTGTTTTTTTAGGGTTCGGTGGAGCATTGCATGATCGGAGTCCAGCTCCTGTCGCAGTTAACATGCGAAATGAATCAAATATCCGAAACAGACGCGAATCGCTCTTTGACAAAGCATCGCAAAATCGCATCGTCGTTTCGTGATACTCAACTGTTCGAAATATTTCGATTGTCGTGTTCTCTTTTGGGCACAGCGAGAGAAAACTGTAAGAGTCTAAACTTCAACGATGAGGGTCAGCACGGTTTAATGACACAGCTCTTACGATTGGCGCAGAACTGTCTAACGTTTGACTTCATTGGCACGTCCACCGATGAATCTTCAGACGACCTATGCACTGTGCAGATTCCGACCAGTTGGAGGCCCGCGTTTCTGGACTTTACAACTTTGAAGCTGTTCTTTGATTTGTATCATTCCTTGCCGAACACTTTATCTTCGCTTGCGCTGTCGTGTTTAGTGCAAATTGCTTCTGTGAGGCGGTCGCTGTTTAGTAACACGGAACGGGCGAAGTTTTTAACTCATTTAGTCAATGGTGTCAAGCATATTTTGCAGAATCCTCAAGGATTGAGCGATCCTGGGAATTATCATGAGTTTTGTCGATTGTTAGCAAGATTGAAGTCAAATTACCAGTTAGGCGAACTTGTTATGGTTGAGAATTATCCTGAAGCTATTCAGCTTATTGCCAAATTCACCGTGCAAAGTCTACAGGTAAATATTTATTTAGAGCAAATTTGACAGTTCTGTGACAACTGTGTTGAGTGGTTCGAATTCACTCTAAGCTGAGGTTCCTCACATGTGCTGTCGTATATAAATAAATAAAAATATAAAATACAGAACTAAATCAAAATAAATAATTTAAGTACCTATTATATTTACGACCATTGAATAATACATTCATTATATAGGTAACTCTGTAGTAAGATAAACCCCAGTATAAGACACGCTATTGTATTATGAATTAATTATTCAACTTTATTTTATTATGAGTCTATTATTCAACACTATTGTATAATGACGAATTCTCATCACATCAAAATGAGAGGTTAGGTTAATATTTTAATGAATAAGAAGTTGTAAAGAAATGATTTATTTTAAAAGTCGTAGATACTGCATCGTATTTGACTCGCGCATAATGGCTATAATTAATTCGTATGATTATATACTCGCCTTCAGCTCGTGCATTAACTTTCATCCTCTTGAATAATAGCTTACATTAGTACTCGCTAAATAATATAATAATATTTAATTTAACATAGTTTTAACTCGAGTTAAATTTATGTAATATATAATTTTTGTTTTTGTTAGATGTGGCAGTTTGCACCGAACAGTGTTCATTACTTATTGAGTCTGTGGCAAAGAATGGTCGCTTCGGTTCCATATGTAAAGGCAACTGAACCTCATTTGCTAGAAACTTACACACCAGAAGTTACCAATGCTTACATCACTTCTCGACTGGAATCAGTTGCAGTCGTAGTCAGGTAACACAAATCTTACTTTTATAAAAAATCTATCAACGTTCTAAATGTTTGCATAATAATTTTGTTTTTTGTTCTAGGGAGGGTTTAGAAGATCCGTTAGATGATTTAGGAATGGTCCAGCAACAGTTGGAGCAGTTGTCTGTAATTGGAAGATGTGAATACCAGAAGACTTGCACTCTTCTTGTGCAGCTGTTTGACCAGGCTGCTAGAACGTACCAGGAGCTGATGAACACGCCGGTCGCTACACAACAGATGGAGATCACCATCCAAGAAGGTAACAACAAACACGACCAACTTACAAATTCCTTTTTGTTTTAAACTTGTTACTATTGTTACTTCACTGTGGCAGCCTCAGACACATGAATCATATGTATAGATATGATATTTAATTAAGTGTGCGGTTACCAGCTGTCAACTCACTCATGGCTTTACACTACAATGAAGATTTTTTGAGTAGAACTGAAATACCTGACTGGTTTCGAAACTGAGTTGTTAAAATCACAGTCTGCAACATAAAGCACTAGGTTATCTGCCTAAGCTGCATGTAAAATTATAAATATTGAGTGAGTTATGTGACCAACTGTGGTTCTGACAATTCAGGTTCGAATCCAGTCAGGTACATATCAGATTTAACTGCCTCCTCGTGAGTTAACTGCTGGTAATCGCACATACGGTCAAATATACAGGGTGTCTGTTTATAAATGAACCAGCATTTACCTCGCTTATTTGTTGATATAGCGTTTTTAGTCAAATACATAATTTATACAGTATCATGTGTAGTAAATGATAGCGGATGTGAATCCTTGGTATCACTTCCGGTTTTTGAGGAAGTCATAGCAACTTTCAAATTTCAAATAGAACATTGTATTTTTATTACGAATTTGAAAAGTACATTAAATTTGCTTTACGGTGGTATAAAAAGTCATATGTTGTATTATTAAAATATTAAATTACGGGCACTTAAATAATACACCTATGAACGCTGAAATAAGTAAGCCTTGCCGCGAAACAAAAACAATAAATGAAAGCAGTTACCTGTCAACAATCAATGTAAATTACAATAAAATATCTCTTAAATCTAATTATAATAAAGAAAACGCATATTATGAATAATTAAGAAACAATTAATTTACTAAAATTCTTTCAGTTTCGTGATAAGTAAATTGACAAATAATTAAAATTTTATTTTATTATATTCATAGTTACTCAGATATCCATTATGCAATCAACAATCCAGTGGTTTCAAAAATGTGCTTCTTGCGAAAACTGCCTTTAAATTACCGATTACCGATTGTTCTTTCATGATCAATATGTTAGGTACTATTTGCCATTAAAATATATACACGAAGTTGTGAATCACTCTGTATATCTATACCGACTTCTAAAAATATATGAGGCTGTCACACCTAATAGTTTGTTTACAAGGAGTAAAAACACTATAATTTTATTTTTCATCAAATTTTAATTTCAATACATTTAGTCACATAAGCAGTAATTTACAAATTCTATTATTATTTCTATATTGAAATAAAATTAGAAGAACAAATTTTAAGTAATATTAATATTCACCTTGTAAAATCAATTTCAAAATGATATTTTAACATTTATTTAACATAAACATTACACTTCACTCAGACATTTGGACCTGGACGTATTGGGTGTAAAACCGGCGGTATTCCAGCAAATTTCAAGCATAGAAACAATCTTAGAATTTAGTTTAAAGACCTTAAAATACTTATTGGTCACAGTATTTTTATCTCTCTAGGGCGGCTCACATGGCTAGTCTACATCATCGGTTCCGCAATAGGGGGCCGCGTGGCCTTCAACAGTAACGAAGAGCACGACGCAATGGACGGAGAGTTGGTCTGCCGAGTTCTTCAGCTGATGAACCTCACAGACTCTCGACTAGCACAAGGCGGCTGCGAGAAACTCGAACTCGCGATGTTGAGCTTCTTCGAACAGTTCCGGAAAATCTACGTCGGCGACCAAGTGCAGAAGAACAGCAAAGTGTACAGAAGACTGCAGGATGTGCTTGGACTCAGCGATGAGGGGATGGTGCTTAGTGTATTTATTAGGAAAATGTAAGTTCGATTTAAGCCCTGTTCACCTTGGTTTAAGCACAGTTCTCTGCATGTGATGACGTACGAACCCAGAGTTCTGTGGTTCAAGTCTCCCGGCCGGCAGTGTGTGATTGTCGTTTAATTGTAAAACATCTTTTAATTAAATCGCACTCGGACGCTTTAAGCTGACCACTTGATTGACTTAAATGTAGTCCTGGATGTAAAAAGAATATCTCCGTTGCCGATACTGACGACACCAGGATGAACCGGTTGAAGTGGTTGGATTCCACTATAATAACATCTACCATTGTGTAATTGGGAGTAGATCCTGTTGAATGGTTACCAGCAAATTAAATCAGTCGTGGTTGTTAGTGAAGAGTACACAACAAGGGAGGTTTTTGTACAGTTCAACTGAAATGTGTTCCAGACTGGATTCAAACCGGAGTTGTCAAAATCACAGTCTGATATCCGCTCCATACTAACTAAATATTTATTTTCTTTCAGAATAACAAATTTAAAATACTGGGGCAGAAGTGAGCAAATAATTTCCAAGACCCTCCAACTTCTGAACGACTTATCCGTGGGGTACAGTTGCGTTCGGAAGCTGGTGAAGCTTGAAGAAGTTCAGTTCATGCTCAACAACCATACGAGTGAACATTTCCCGTTCTTGGGAAACGCCGTCGCTGTCACGGAGATGAGGTGCAGGTCTATGTTTTACACCTCACTTGGAAGACTGCTAATGGTGGACTTAGGTGAAGATGAAGACCGGTTTCAGAGCTTCATGCTGCCCCTTACAGGTAGGATTCAAACACAAATAGTTAGCACAAAGTATTGGACAACATACAGTACGCGAAATTAGATAATTTTAAATTGGTAAATAATATTAATCGAGCGGATATAGATTTTCAGCAATTTTTTTGGCAGAAGCCGCTTTGCTACCTCGAAATAGTGTATATAGAAGCCGTCCAGCTCCGTTTTTCTCTCGGGTCAGTTGCTTTCAGACGAGTAATAAGTTGGCGAATTGTGACCCAGCTCTGTGTAGAACATAGACACATTCTGTCTCTCTTGTCCCACCGGCCAACTCTGGCTGCACGGACAGTACATACATATCTATCACGCCCTTTACTCAACTTGTGAGTCATTCATGATATTAAAGTCCAACTCATTTTAATTTAGTATGTGAAGAATTACAACAATAATTTATTCTTAACTGAAATGTATAACGTATAATAGTTCTCAATTAATATGTACTTATGGTTTAATTTTTTCAGCATCGTTTGAAAGTATAGGAACTATGCTAGCATCAGCAGAAACTCCTCTTTTTGCTGCAGATGAAGCCAAAAAGGCTTTAATTGGTCTAGCACGCGATTTAAGAGGACTGGCATTTGCGTTTAATACAAAAACGTCATACATGATGCTTTTCGACTGGATGTATCCTTTCTATTTGTCCATAGATTTATAAAACATATTACAGTGACTCTTTATTTGCTATATGAAAAATACGTGTGTCAATATGTCAATAAATTTGGTAAATTTTCCTATAAAGAGTCAGATACCCCAGCTACACACCAATATTGCTCCACGCAATAGACCTATGGTACCACGACCCTCAAGTAACAACACCAGTCCTCAAACTATTCGCCGAGCTGGTCCAAAACCGTTCCCAGCGTCTACAGTTTGACGTTTCGTCTCCAAACGGCATTTTACTCTTCCGAGAGGCAAGCAAAGTGATTTGTAGTTACGGTACGTAAGTATCCAAGCTTATGCGGATGTTGCTTTAATGTTTCTATGTTTGATGTTGTTTTAGGTAGTAGAATATTAAACGTCGAGGTTCCAAAGGATCAGATGTACCCGATGAAACTCAAGGGCATCTCGATTTGTTTCTCAATGTTAAAAGCTGCGCTTTGTGGGAGTTATGTGAATTTTGGAGTGTTTAGGTTGTATGGCGATGAAGCACTAGATAATGCGTTGAACACTTTTGTTAAGTTGTTGCTGTCGATACCGCAGTCTGACTTGTTAGTAAGTATAATTTATATTAACTGGTTTTTGATAAAATGTTGAGGCAGTAGCTGTGCGGGTTTAGGCACGATCCAACTCTCTGTATGACGTATGTACCCGGAGTTCCGGGGTTCAAGTCTCCCGACGACAGTGCGTTTGTCGTTAAAGTTGTAAAAAACATTTTGAAATTAAATCTCACTTGGGCGTTTCAAGCTGACTACTTGAGCGTCTAAAATGTAGTCCTAGGTGCATAAAGAATCTCTCCGTTTTCGCTTTCAAAATGTCGTCACACGGATTGAGATTCTGACTGCACCAAGATGAATCGGTCTAAATGGTTGGATTATACTATAATAAGATCTACCATTCTGTTAAATGCTTACTAGCAAATTAACTTAAATCTATCTAGTTAGTGAAATGAAATATAATAGTAAAATAATTATATTTGTAGATTCAGAACTCATTATAAAAAATTTACGAAGCACCGTAAATAAATACAAATATATTACAGAACTAAACCAAAAAATAATTGATTATAAACGATTTTAACACTAATTCATTCTTTAGGACTATCCGAAGCTCTCACAGACCTACTACATCCTGCTGGAGTGCCTAGCACAGGACCACATGAGCTTCTTGTCAACGTTGGAGCCCCAGGTGTTCCTCTACATCTTGTCCTCGATTTCCGAGGGCCTCACAGCCTTAGGTGCGAACCTCAATCAGTTTACAGGTCTGTACAGGCCACGGGACATGCAGCAGCGAACACGAAACTTCCTCCCTTGTTGTGCAACGTCATACACACTGCTTGGTATTTGTTACGTGTCGCATTTTGATTGGTTTGCGTGTGGGTGGCAGAGAAGACAGATTTTTGTGAGTTTTTGATCGTATTTTCATAGATTTGCGAGCTATACAAATGTTTTATAATTAAGTTTTGCTTGAAGCACTTTTTGTTTAAATTATTTGATTCTGTCAAACCATTACCTAACTTAGGTGTAACAGCTGTGTATCATTTATATACAAAGTTGTCTGACCGATTTCAATCCGCCAACTAACGGGTACTGTTCATTTAAAAATTAATAAAATAGATCAAGAATAAAAAATATTCTATAATACTACAATTACAAATATATATATAAATAGCTATTAGTATTCCTGAATTGACGGCTGGTAACGGCAAAATATCTATCAATACCGAGACTCGTTGTATATATGAGGCTGTCACATCCGAATTGGGTAATAAAGTGTGATAAATATATATTTTTAAATACTTTAATAAAAACATTTCTTGTTATATTGCTATTTACGCAGTTATTAGATTCAAGTTTGTGCTTCGCTTTTATTTAATATTTGATTATTCAACAAGCGTTTAACAAAACATAAATCATGATAAAGAATAGAGCCGCAAGCGAGTTTCGTAATTTTTCGAACCAGTAATTGACGCATAAAATGCGAGTAAAATATACTTTATCTACGACTATATTGAATAATAAAGGAAGATAATTTATTATGATTATTGCTACGTTATTTGTTGGTTTAAATCCGTAACTTTTTAGATTATTACTTATGCGGAAGTAACATAGTATTAATTAACAAAAAACTTGTTAGTTCAATCGTAGAATGTCCGCCTTGCTTGCTAGCGGTTTCCAGTTCAATACCACTTGATCCGAGTGGTTGGATTTCACTAAAATAAGATCTATAATTCTGTTGGATGGTAATCATAAATTAAAATAATAGCCAAAGTGTAGACTAAGATGTCTTTAAACAACACAAAATAAGTAAAACGCTAGCACAATTTGAATCTATTCGCTGTGAAGATTTAAATAGTTGTAGATCAAAGTTGTTTGCTCGTAAAGTCTGCATAAATAACTGTTGTTTTCGCTGCCACTCTGTAGAATAAGACTGAAAACCTGGCACTAATCAAGGGATGAAGTTTCGCAGACAGACCCTGTGACAGCATCCCAGTCGCACGTCATCTGTCAAGTGTATTCACGACCGTAGAGAACGTCGGCATGGTAGATGACATGTTTGTATTGCTTGGGTCCGCTGATGTCTCTGACTGTACAAACTTTTATTTTGCTAATTACGATGCATGTTGTTGATTATGTTGATTATGTAGCTGTATATGGTATGGTATGAACGGTATGTATTCTCTAGAACAGTATGAAGTAGTCCATGTTGATTGGTGGATGTTTTATGACGTGTTTTTGTTTTGCAGATACTATGGTTTGCACAGGGTGTTGTGCTACTTTGGATCATATAGTAACTTATTTATTTAAGCAGCTAACACAGAAAGGTAACCAAATTATTTACAGATCATTTATTAGACATAGAACTATTCACTTCTTGCGAAAATATAGTAAATAGTATATAATATTGGCAGTAATTCAATGGATAATCAGAAACATATAGAATGGATTTTGTTGTTAGTGAATAGTATGCAATAGAGAAGAATTTTGAGCTTTAAATACGCTAATAGTGGCGGAAATGTGTTAAAGAACAAAATATGAAAAAAAAAAAAATTGGCGTGAAGAGGTCTTAGGATTTTGGTTTTTTACCGAAAAAAAGTCCAAAAATAAAAAGAAATTGGCGCGGGACGGTGTTAGGATTTCAACTTTTTCCGAGAAATTTTTACAAGTCCAAAACCCGATAGCCAAATGCGGTTATGAGCTTATATATTTATGTGTATATAATTTTGAAGGCGAATTCATTTATTTCACAAATAATAAAATATTCTCGTACCTTTTGAAGGGAAGGCAGACCATATTACATTTCTTACCATATCTTACCTTAGCATTCTCTTTTAATTCTTTCACTTAACATTTACTCACTTTTTGACAAAAATTGTATTTACCTCGTTATAATTACCAATCTCCCTCTCCCCAAGCAGTATTTTTTTTATTCAATATGAGAAGTGTAACAGATACTAAAAGTGCAGACAAATTACAAAATTTCCCATATTCTTTCTCTCGTGTGCGAAGATATCAAGAAGATAAAGAGCTGGACCTGAAATATACTGAACTAAATATTAATTTTTTAATTTATTAATTAATTAATTTCTAATATTTGTACACAGAGAATTATAGACAACTTTTATTTAAACATAGCGTAATTACAAATTTGTATGTTACATTTGAAATCGACATTAATTGTTCATGTGGCTGGGATTTACAAATCAACCAATGTTGATAATACTATAGCATTTATTTGTATCCAAGATGGGGCCCAATCCATTCCTTCAACAAATCAAAGACCATAGTATATAATATTTTAAAATTTAAACGCGAATTTAAAATTAGTATCATATTACAATAAAATTGCCTGTATTATTTCCTAAATTATTATTCAAATAAAAGAATTGTTGCCTAAATTTTGTAGGTATAGGAATTTTAAATATATTTTTTGTATAAGAAACAATTACCTTTTAAAATGTTTTCTGGAAATACTAGCATATATAAATACAAATCGCAAAACAGCCAAAAATATTTAACAAACATTAATAGTTCGGTGGCTGGGGTTTATTTAAATAGAACTACCAATGTTAAAATTCTTTACTTAATAATTTATATCCCAATCATTTTATCAACAAATTATCTATATATTATTACTTGATTAAATTTGAAATGCGAATTTGTATTTAAATATATTTTTTATTTGAACCTTTATTAAGATCTCTGCTACAAAAACTCGCCAATTCTGCCATTCACATTTATACACCGCAAATATTTCATTAATAATATGAAAATTATTATTAAAATCGTTACAATAATGTTTAAGTTAATGTTTTATAACATGCTTGAGTAATATTTTATGGTATTTGAGTATTTTTTGATAATAATTAGATGCAACAATACGCGACCGCACTTTGCTAATAAAAAACAAATGAATTATGATAAACACGGCCGGTGCTAGCGGCCGCTAGACTCTGCGGCTAGCCGCAGTGTTTGTTATATTAATTCATTTGTTTTTGATTGTTAAAGTACGGTGCTCGTATTGTTACATCTAATTATTATCAAAAATTGCTTAAAAACTATAAAATATTACTCAAGCATGTTATAAAACATTAATTTAAACATTATTCTATCTTTTGATAATAATTTTCATATTATTAATCAAAAATTTGCGGAAAAGTGTATAAATGTGAATGGCAGAATTGATTAGTTTTTGTAGCAGAGATCTTCATAAAGGTTCGAATAAAAAAATATATTTAAATACAAACTCTCATTTCAAATTTTATCAAGTAATAATATATGGATAATTTGTTGATAAGATGGTTTGGCCCCATCTTGGATATAAATTATTAAGTTAATTATTATCTTGGATACAAATTAAATGCTATAGTATAATCGATATTGGTTGTTCTAAAAATCCCAGCCAGGTGAACAATTAATGTCTATTTCAAAAATGTAACATACTTTTTAATTACGCTATTTTAAAATAAAAATTGTCTATAATTTGTGAGTAAAAATATTGGAACAGGCATCCAAATAATTATAATGCAATTTATATTTTTAGATTTGAGACAATAAAGCTAGCTCAGAAGTGCTAAATTAACCAACAAGCGCTTCTTTAAAATTTCAATTATAAGTGAGCGCTGGTTGGTTAAATTAGCCACTTACACTTATAATTGGGTAGGTCTGAATCTAACTTAATCGTGATCCAAAGTTTCAGTATTAATATTTGGTTGAGTTTGTTTAGGACCAGCTCTTCATCTTCCAGATATCTTGGCGCACAGGAGGATTTAAAAAAAATTATTTGTGGTAATTATTGTCTTAATATTTCTTTGCATATGTTACTCATATTAAATAAAAAAATACTACTTGGGGGGAGGGAGATTGGTTGATAATAAGTATTATGAGTAAAATAAATTTTTGTGAAAAAGTGAGGGAGTGCTAAATGAAAGAAATAAAAGAGAATTTTAAGGTAAGATATGGTAAGAAATATAATATAGTTTGCAGAGAACTTCCCTTCAAAAGATACGAGAATATTTTATTATTTATAAAATATATCAATTCGCCTTCAAAACTTAAAACTTCATTTGGCTATCCGGTTTTGGACTTGTAAAAATTTTCGGAAAAAGTCAAAATCCTAACACCGTCCCGCGCCAATTTTTTATTATTTTTGGAATTTTTTTTCATATTTTGATAATATAACAACACCTTCGATCATCTTCAGTCAAAGATCGATGCTTAACACATTTCCGTCGCTATTAGCATTAGCGTATTAAAAATTTAACAGCTGAAAAATCTTTTCCGTGGCGTACTATCCTTTAACAACCATGAGTGAGTTGCCGCACACACAGTAAAATATATATACCTGTACTGATGACTCACATATGATGTTTGCTTAAAACTATGGTAATAATACTGATACTGATCACATTTACCATTTACATATTGGTGCAAATTATAACAATTGTTGTACCTGGGGTACCTCATTCCTAGTTCACATACCTGATATTTTAATAGCAAATTTAAATATTTGCGCTTTTATTTCACCACATATACACATCGCCAATAGTTTACGTATTTCATAAATTTCCGTTGCTATAATTTACTACTTTATTACTTCGATGCAAAACATACAATGCAATATAAATTTACTTCAACAAGAATTCCAAACACGAAGCATACTTGAACATTTTAGTCCGAACGAACAGAACAAGCAGTACGCGCAAGCTGAATTCGCCAAGTGTGGACTTCTCTTTGAGCTTGTCGGTAAATCGGAATTGCTCGCCGGATTTGTTCGCCGAATCATTCAGTTGATGGGAAATAGCACCGTTCGCGTTGATCGCGGCATTCGTTGTATAAACATACACAGCTGTGTCGTGTCACAACGAATACTTCAAGCATGTTGGAAAACCAATAATTCGGCAAATATGATGAACGACTAAAATATTCAAGTGTGGAATATATTAGTCCGAATGAACTGAATGCACAGAGCAGAATGGTCAGATTCGCCGAATTATTGGTTTTCCGACATGCTTGAAGCATTCGATATAACACGACATAGCTGTATATATTTATACAACGAATGATACTAACAACACGAACGGTGCGGTT
Source organism: Agonum fuliginosum (assembly GCA_947534325.1). Classification (NCBI taxonomy): domain Eukaryota; kingdom Metazoa; phylum Arthropoda; class Insecta; order Coleoptera; family Carabidae; genus Agonum; species Agonum fuliginosum. Next base: position 30,019,735 of record OX384033.1, on the reverse strand, counting down.
TCCCGTCAAATGAATTATTCGGCGAACAATTATTACCTTTGAACAATTTCGATTTACCTACAAGCTCGTGAGAGGTCTTTAACACTACAATATTTAGAACTAGAAAATTCATATGAAGAATCCGGTGGGCACAGAAAATTCATGTAAAGGAATATTCAAATCTATAAAAATCTTATCCGTCTTTGTTACGCATGCGTCAGATTCTTATGTGCTTTGCTTGAGTGTCAGCGGTATTGAAACAAAGTTAAAAATCGGTCCAATACAACGAGTATAGTGCCTCCCTCTCAGTCGCCCTCCTTGTGGGAGTTCCACAAGCTGCGCGCAGCGGCGATAATGTTTAAAAAGAAATTCTAAACTATTGTTTCACAATCGCTGGACAAATTCCAACACTTTTTTCTAGATTTGAATATTTCTTTACATGCGTTTTCTGCATCCATCAGATTCTAGATTTGAATTTTCTAGCTCTGAGTATTTAAGAATTGGGCAGGCTCTCCTATTCGTTCGGACTAAGTGTGGACCAACATCGGAAAACATTTGGCGTGTTCGGTTCGGCTACACTTGGCGAATTATGTTTGCTCGTACTGCTAGTTCTGTTTTTTAGGACTTAAATGTGCTGACCCATTATTACGCCAATAATTTAAACACAACACTCTTTCTCTTACTGTCAATAAAAACGTTATTTATTAATTAAATAACATCTATTACATCAGTAACAAACAAATTCTGTCCATAACGTCTCCATCTATCCAAATATCAAATTCTGACATCTGTTCGTAGCGGTGGGCGTGTACCCAGGCAAGAAAGCGCGCGTAGGTCTTGTGCCGGCGAACGACATGTTCCTCAAGGTCCTGGAGGTGCACCCGGAGATCCTGCAGCAGATCTTGAGCACCGTGCTCAACGTGATCATGTTCGAGGACTGCCGGAACCAGTGGTCGATGTCGCGGCCGCTCCTGGGGCTAATCCTGCTCAACGAGGACTACTTCAACCAGATGCGCGAGAACATCATCAGGAGTCAGCCGCCCGACAAGCAGCCCGCCATGGCGCAGTGGTTCGAGAACTTGATGGACGGCATCGAGAGGAATTTACTTACGAAGAATAGAGACAGGTGAGCGGAAGAAAAATCAAACATACATTATTATTTATTTGGGTGTGGCAGATTAGGTGTGGGGTCAGAAATGCGAATTATTTTTTCCTAATTTTTTTTCCTAATCCTTTTTCCTAATTTTTTTTCCTAATCCTTTTTTCCTAATCCTTTTTTCCTAATATATTTTTTTTCTTATCTTTTTTTCCTAATATTTTTTTCCTAATCCTTTTTTCCTAATATTGTTTTTCCTGATTCCTATTATTTTCCTAATATTTCACCTATTTGTTAGGTTAGGTTAGGTTAAGAGATTTTAACTTGAGGAACTAGATAGGGTTCCGTAGTTAGTAAGTCTCATTATCCCAGTTGGACCTTGTCCCCGACTAAAGGCTTATTGTAGTCCCAAAGGCGCGCGCAGTCCTCGAGTTATTTTTTAAAGTGCGCCGCAGGCTATCCTAAAAACATGGTTGTACCAAAACCATAATTTCAGAATACCACATTACGAAAGATTATGAAACATTACGAAAATATAATATTAGGAATATTAGGGAAAAAAATATTAGGAAAATAATAAGTTAGGGAAAAAAATAATTAGGAAAATAGGATTAGGAAAACTGTACCCCAATCGGCAGATTAACATATTTTTTAACAACTCAAGTTCGAATCCGGTCCGAAATACAAATATATACGAAAATATCCCATTTGGTGTAGTCTCCAGCGTCTCCAGTAACAACCATGAGTGAGTTGACTGCTGGTAACCGCACACACGGTAAAATACATATCTATACCGAAAAATTGTAATATGCGAGGGGATGGCCATTGAACACCAGGCCTCCTATTCTAATTCATAGCGACATGTCGGGTCGCTATCTGTTGACTAGTCTTGATATAAGTTCTGATGTAAGCCCGTATTAGACGAATATTATATTATTAATAAAAGCATTTATAAATGCGCTTATGAAAAAATATTTTATTTAAGGAGGTACACTCGACATTTGAAATAATGAGAGAGTTTAATGAAACTTTGCAAAATTAATCAAAACATTGTAAAAATGTTACCTGAATTTTTTCATAATTTTTCACCACGTAGATTATCCGAAAATAAATATTAAAAACTACATTTTACATGGCCTCTTATGGGACTACTTTTAAATCAACGTAAAAAGCATTTAAGGAAATGAGAGATAATTCCAATTGCTTTTTTAAAACGTATATTATTATCTCATAGACCGGATAAAAGTAATACAAGCATCATTTACCACGTAATTAACAAGATTTCTTAATCGAAAGACTGACGTTTATGCCTACTGGAGAAAATTGGCGAGAACATAATATAGACGCAGCAACGTTGAAAAGCCCGAAATTTAAATTTAACCGGGAAAAAAACATTATCTATCTATAATCACAAGTTATTCACAAGAATGAAAGGTAATATGCACAAATGATAATAAACAATTCATACCCAACGATTTAAATGAAATTTCAAGTGCAGAATTCTCTTTACCTTCTATTTTTACTATCTGTCAGATTGACATCTGAACGTGAAAAATGACATGTCCAGCACAGCGTTGCCGTAGTTTACACTGGTATTTAGCCGAATGAAATCTTATAAAATAAACAATTTTTAAATAACAAAAATTAATAATATTCTTAATTAATTAATTTAAATCTCATTTTATTAGAAAAAATTCAAATAGACTGCGTTTACATACAATAAAAAATGTATATTTTTATTTTTTATAAGTTGGAACCCTGATATGAAATACATTGCGAGTATAGGAGATGTCCCTAACCCCCCACCACTCGAGTGTACCTCCTTAATTAATAAAAAATCTGCTGTGGCCACCACACGACCTCTCGCCTAATTCTGCTTATTCTACTAATCTAATAAATAGTTTTACTTACATTTTAATAGTTTCATGTTCATGTAATATGTAAACGATAATGTAAACCAATATGCAAGCAAAAGATGTCAACTGTACTGTCACTGTCATAATAATTCAAATTTTATGTAGAAACAAATTTCATATCATGGACAACAAGATACTTAGGTACTGGAATTTCAAAAAAATAGAATATTAATTGTACTTTATTTTATTGTTAAATACTTCCAGATTCAGCAATTTGTATTTATAATTAACTGTACACATAGATAATCACAATTTCTTTTATTTTTAATTGCAAAAATTGAAATAAATAAATATTGTACCAATATATTTAAGGAAAACTTTTCCAAACTTCTAAAAGTACTACTTCCGGTTTGCGGATTTCTACCAAAATCTTATCCGGTGTTAAGATACTTATTAAAACCTTAAATATGAAATTTGGTTATAAACGGTTTGATACTTTTTAAGTTATCGTGGACGAAAAATCGTCGGTTCATACAAACGCACAAACACACAAACACACACAGACATCATCGTGAAAATTGTAAATTCGTATTCTAGAGACCCTGAAACGTGGTTATCCACCAAAAACTCATACTCGAAAATTTTAACCCATTACAATACCTCTCTTATAGAATATGAGGCGAGAGGTAAAAATTAACAATGTGAAAATGCGAATTATGTTCATATTGCAAATTGTCCCAGAAAATAAAACATAATAACTTGGCAGCGAAATATAAATCGTCTATAGCATGCTTTATATGATACTTCCAAACAAAATCCGCTATGCCTGTGGCACACCGGTCGAGGAGCATCGAGGACCATCGAGTAACTCCTCGATGAAACGAAAGAACGCACCCGTCCGCGATGGATTTCTATTTAATCGGTGACAAATACATCAAAGTTTTGCGCGAAATCAAATCCAAAGATACGTCTGAAATGAGATACATTCGTTTCATCGAGGAACAACTCGATGAAAATAGCGACGCCCCTATTTTTCGTCGAGGACGGGGTGCGTTCTATCGTTTCATCGAGGAGTTACTCGATGGTCCTCGATGCTCCTCGGCCGGTGTGCCACAGGCATTAGAGGGATAACAAGATCCTCTTGGTTTATCAAGTTGTTATATGAATTAGAATAGAGGCCCAGAAAATAAAATTCTAGAATTTCCATAAACAGGAAAATGCATACGCAAGAAGATTCATATCTATAAAATTTATACGTAATAAAATATCTAGAATTTTAGATCCGGCATAAATGCAAACATAGGAAGATGCAACCACAGGAAGAGGCAAATCTAGAAAATTAGTTTGTCTCTGAACTGAACTAAATGTACAACCCAATACCATTCTTGAGTCTCACATACTCGGTTTTGACTATAGCTTTTCTAGCATCTTCCTGTGCTTGCATTTATGCCAAATCAAAAATTCTAGATTTTTGTTCAAAATATATAGGTAATCAAAGTTTTGTAATGATTCTCAAGATACACTTGAATAAAAATGCAAAATAATTATTAATAAAGGAAAAATTGATTGACTTAGGGCCGGTTTTTCAATCGCTGGTTAAGGTCTTGGTTAGCTGTTACCATGGATATTTCATTGAGTTTTTTGAATTTGTGTTTTTCAATCTGTAGTTACTACTTAACTTGTAGTTAACCTTTACTACAGGTTTGGGGTATGGTTAACTTGGAAGTAGTAGTTAATTTGAATTTGTCATTTTTGCCATTTGCTATACTGTCAGTATATTTTAATTAAAAATAGATTACGATATTGCTAATGTATAAAACAGTGATGCAGAACAGTGGTTTATAAGCCGATAAAAATTTATAAAAGAAGGATAAAAAAATTTAACAGTAATATTTAACCTACGATGTATTCGATTTAAAAAATAAGATTAGATACGTATCTAAAATGACAATCCTAAATTTTTAAGAAAAGTATTCCAAGAGACTACCCATGTACCCATGTACCCCGTAATAATAGCTTAATTAATGCACAATCAGTTTAAACAGAAAATTTAAACGTATTTTGCAACTGGTAGTTTTTTAAGTGTTGCTGGAGATTTTAGTTGCGTCTCAAAACACTCACAAAAACAGTGCGACGTGCCAGTTGCCAGTGTTGTCTTAACAAAGTCCACTTTTTAATTTTTATTAATGGTTTTATATTTCCTTATAATGAATAATATGCTTGTGAAAAATTAAATGTTCTCTTTCTCTTTCGTTTTTTATACATCCTGCGTGTAAATTTATATTATTTTTTAATTTTAAAAATAAACAAATTAAATGTATAGAAATAGATCTATAAAAGGTAAAAATCATATGACGACAAATAATAATATTACTACTTACGAAGTACTATTACAAAAATATTACAATAACTAGACACGCTGACACGAATGTATTAAGGTGGTTTCAGCGTGTCTCCTTGTTCATGTTAAATTAACTAAATTTTCAGAATATGTAACCAAAGTACTAATATATTTATCTTAAAAATTTCAAGCAGATTGACCATGTAGATTCCGAGATAATTGATATCAAAGTTATTGACTTTTACACTGCTAGGATATGTTGACCCAGCAAAAACATCGTAATTTCTGAAAATACATATTGTTCCCTCCATGTAGGTTGTATGAAAAACATTTTCTAAGGTAGATTAAACGATTCAAAAATAAATAAAAAAATTGCAATTTTTCACCACATGGTTATTGCGTAAAAAATTATTGAACATACGACAAACTTGAGTTCTTGTATATTTCCCGAAAAACTTGGCAACGTTACACTTGCAAAAATCTCCCTGTACTAACTTAGATACTTTGAACATGAAGCAAAATAATCTAAACAAACTGCTATTTTGTAGATACTATTAAATTTAATACTTTATCTTAATTAATAATGATAAATAATCAAATAGTACAAATAACGCTCATTCATATTCGACATGTTATAAAAAAAATAACTTAACCTAAACGTCAAATGTCAAATCTGACGTAGTACAGTAGTACCACGTTGAAAAACACAGTGCTGCGTTGCCACGATTATCATCTAACTACGCATGATAGAAACCGTTCATAAAATTAATATTTCTCTAAAAATTCATATTCTAAAATATAAAATTATAATAAATAACCTATATGAACATAGTTCTGTGTCTACTTATATAATATATAATGAATTTTCTAAATAAAATTTTTTATGCGGAAAGTTGGTATTGGAGTCAAATGAATGACTTTATTCCACTTTAATTAACATATATTTCTTTTAAATGGAAAAAAATCTATTACGGTATTCTTCCAACCATTGAAATATTTTTCTACGGCAGTATTATATGTATTTAAGTTCATTTTTCAATTTTTCATGAACACTGTCAATTGATTTAAAAGTATCGCTGCAACCACCTTAAAATTGTCAACATTTTTTTGACATAAATCAATTGCACTTTCAAATATTATACTACCAACTTAAAAATAAATATTCTTAACTACGGGTTAACAAACTATAACTCAAAATTGTTTTGAAAAACGATATTGTTTCTAACCATAAGTTAATTTACAAGTTAGAGTTAAGTAGGGTGACCATAATTCTTCAACCTGAAAACGGGACATGTTAGGGGGGGGTCTTAAAAAATTTATATATTACAACAACAAAAAATTTTAACCAAAATATTTTTTCACACAAAAATTAAACACTTGAAATTCGTAAATCGACCATTTTCAAACCGCCATAACTCGGCGTATTTTCAATCGATTTCGATGAATCTTTGAACTTTGAAGTGTCTACTTTAAAGTCACGCATGCAAACTTAAGCGCAACCCCTTCCGCCCCTCTCTAGCACCCAATTGAAAAAAAAAAAATTTTAAAAATGTCCAACTTTGACAATGTGTACGGAGTTAAACATTTTTTTTACTTGATCCACCAAAAGGGCACTAAAATTTGTTGAATTCCCTGTGCAGGACTCAAAGAACGAAATTCCTACGATTATGTTATGGGTGTTTTAAAAAAGTGCATTTTTAGGGTTTTCGCACATAAGTCAGCGACTTTTCAACCAAATTAGACGATTCCTTCGGGGGAAAAACCCATGCATTCGACACTGATAAAGTGCTGAGGCGTACTAACCACAAACCAAACGCGCAGTGCTTTGCGCACACTTGTTTATACGTACAGTGTTTCGTGCAGGCAAGTCTACGCTGCGCAAATTAGTGACATTTAATATTTGTTTCAAAATATAAATAATAAATATTAATCGGCAAAATCCGTCTTTCTCAAAACGGGACAAACACGTTATTTTAGCTAAAACGACGGGACAAACGGGACATAGTAAAATAACGGGACTGTCCCGTTCAAAACGGTACGTATGGTCACCCTAGAGTTACTTTGAGTTTAACTATACATTGAAAAACCGGCCCTTTATTAATAATTAACGATTATTTATTTTTTCTATAAAATTTGTGTAAAATCAGATACATATTGCTTAAAGCAACCAATGATATCTCTTAATTAAAATGAATCTTATAATAACGTCTTTCTACTCCCATTCTTTAATTTTCTTATTAAATGTGAGTTGTCTGTAATGAGGTCTTGCACTGATTTTTTTTTATTGCTTTAATACAAAGAATAATAAAAAACATGAGACCCGTATTTCGTATTTTTAGCAAAATTTATCTCTATTATTGAAAAAATTAACTTTAAAAATCATTTTGTTCAAAATGCGGCTGAATTGCACCACTTCTCCCCTTGCCTAGTGACTTATGAAGGCCTGTTTTACTGCTACCCAATCAGAAAGTAGCAGACTTCGCAGCTGCGCAATAGAAACAAATAATGTCAAAACAACCATAGATCATATTATGTATGGATTGATACCCAATGGTCAGAAAATTATAAAATTTAAATTTTAAATTTTAAATAAAAATAACAATTGAATAATATAGAATTGATAAAATTGTATTAATTAACTGTACACTAGATTATCCAAATGTATAATATAAACTTTATAACCGTTTTATTTCATATTCAATTATATCTGAAGTGATCTATCCATTAATATGTAAGCTCTCTGAAATACCTACACTTTCTTGTTTTATGATTGGCTCTGCTTGGAATAGGCTTACGTACGTCACAATTTTGGCGACGTTTGAAATACATTCAACGTTGAAGAGTTTTTTCATAATATAGCCGGCGGAATCTCAGGTAGTCTTTGCTGAAACACAGTTTGTAGTTCCCCTCGGCAAATATAGATGGCATTCTTTCATAAATTATCGGTAAAAAAGAGATTTATTTTATCAAAAGTGCGAAATAATTGTAAAGTAGGCGTTATAAATTTTGTTCATGTTACATTTTTAATTTTGACATTTTCTTAGTGCAAGTATTTCCTTTACTTGATAACACATTTTGACTACAAATGATACTGTAAGTAATTATTTATTATAAATAACAAAACTGCACATTAACATTTCGTTCTTAAATTATAGAATTATTCATATGGATACGATTTACGAAAATATATGAATAAAATAAGAATACGAGATTGAGAAACTGACAACTCGGAAGAAAATTCATAATATATCAGCCTTCGCTACATATGAGTGTGTCAATATCTAAAAATTTTATGTTATTAATTAAAAAATTATCCTGAACGACATTTGGTAAATACACTTTTTATTATATTTACTTGCTTTACATTTGTGTCTTATTATGTGTTATATTTCGAAAGTGCCATGTAGATTATGATTATTTGTTTACTAATAAAACGTTTTTTAAGGTATTATGTGTGTTACTTACTTTTTTGAGAACTACAATAATTTTACAAGTAAAAAATATGAATAACAAATCCAAGCCAGCTATGCCCACGTCAAATGTAGTTCTCCTCGGCAAATATAGGGGCGCTACGAACTGTGTTTCAAGCAAAAGCATCTAGATTCCTATCTTTAGCTTGTTTATCGATGATAAAGACCTCATTATATGACAATGAATGTCGATGAATGAATTCGATACAGATTTATCATGTAATCTGTATCGAAACGAACATTTTGATCATTTATCATGTAATCTGTATCGAAATGAACATTTTGATGCATATTTTCATTATGAAACACCCAAGTAAATTTCATGCAAATGAAAGCATGGAACTAGAAAAAATTGTGTATGCAATTCGTGTAAAGATAATGGCTATTATTTTGTGACTGATTTACGCCAACAGATAAAATTCTTCACTATACTTGATTTCTTAACTAAACGGAGCAATCTGAAGTTGGAATGCTGTTCGTCTTTGATTATTTGATGTAACACAAGTTTTACACCACACAAACTTTGTAATATAAACAAACGAATGTTCTCCATCTTGTCTCGTCAGCTGTTGTCAGTGACTGTATCGAGTTTGCCCGCTGATAGGTCAAATTTAATTTTGCCGCCAAAAAAATCTAGTGATATTTTTCTCGTATTTACACAGTGTAAATACGGCTCAGCGAGACAACTTCAGATTGCTCCGTTTAGTTAAGAAATAAACTTAGTACCATAATGATTGACGTAACGATACTTGTAACATAAATAACTATGATTGTTCTTGTTCCAGATTTACACAGAACTTGTCAATGTTCCGAAGGGACATAAACGATTCGTTGAAGGGCCCAAATATGAACACTTCATCAGTGAGTGATATGATGACATCCTAGTGCAAATTGTGGTGAGACTTGTGTAAAAATAACAAAATAAACTTAAATCAGGAGTGCGAGTTGCGAAAAAGGTTCGTGTATGCGCGTCGGGTACACCTGCAAGTAGTGACGTCATCGTTCAGTTACCTGAAATTCGGAAATAGTATGTAACGCTGTGCTGTGCTGTTTTTATCTTTGTTTTTACATTTTTTTGTTTTATTTTTATTCACTTGTCATGTCGATTCTGTTTTTTATTCGCCTTTAAATCAATGCATTTGGGTAACAGAGGTATTGCTACACCGATGTATGTTATATACATATTAAAATAGAAATCAAGCATTTGTTAAACAAATGAGCTATTTATGTCTCACCTATATTTAAATCACGATTTTCAAACTCTATTTACATGATTATGTTAAATATTTTTAGTTATCTTTACAAACTAATATATTATGAACACATTAATTGTTTAGTTTTGTAATTATTTACATCACTGATTGTGTGTTGATTGTTTTTACATCTTCTTAAGCCTGGTCCAGACTAGAACAGAACATCGAACAGACCATGTTCGGGAACGTGTTTGTAGTTTTATTCGTTATTCTGTTCAAGTCTGGGCCTTGCGGAATATATTTTATCAAGTGCTAAATGATGTAAATACAAGAAATAGAGTTTGAAACTCTTCTTTCAGCAATGTTAAGTTACAGTTGGACCCCGCACTATTTCTCTATTGTTGTTGTACAATAATTTGGTCTTGTTTCTGAATATTAGACTCTATGTTGAGTTATTCTGTGCTGCAGCTAACCTAAATGTGGTTTAGATGCTTTGTAATTATGTCATGCTCATGATCATTCTCACGGACTAAGTAAATATGTTGTAATTAGACATCATACATAAAGAAATATGAAATAGTTATTCTGAAATAAAAAACGAAGCCTTGTACGAAAGAATTTTATTAAATCTTTTAAGAGACCAGTAGATTTTTCATTTTCAGGGAATCAATTAATATATTCCAGTTTAACTGAACAAAAATTTCCTTTATTTGAAGAATTATTTTTTTTGTCAGTGAATTAAAAAACAAATTAAATAATTGCTTAATAAGATTGATAGCCGAATTTGTTTTGTAACCAACTCAGGCTCAAATCCAATCAGTTTAACTACACAAAAATCTCTTCTTAAGAAATTATCAGAGAATTAAAGAAAAAATTAAATTATTGATTAATTGGATGAATAGCCAAGTTTGTTATGTCACCGACTGTGGTTCTGATAACACAGATTCGAATCCAGTCAGAAACATATTTATTATGTGAAAAGTTGAGAAATTATTTATTTTTTGTCAGAGAATAAAAGAACAATTTAAGGACGTTTACTACCTACAATCAAGCCCAAAAGTTTGAGCGCGCTGAACATATACAAATATACAGCGAATGCTACGATAACCGGTTTCTAAAGAAAAATTTTGATAAGTGACTGTACTTCCTTTACGCCGTGTGTAAAGGAAGTACAGTCACCTCGTGTTTAGAGCTGTCATTTTGTGTTTGTTTTCATATCATAAAATTGTTAATTATTGACGATAGTATGTTAATTGAAGCTGTACGAGTACATCCTGAAATTTATAATAAGGGCCATGCAGCTTTCATAAACGTTGGTTTAAAGGAAACAGCATGGAAAATTGTGGCCGAAACAGTAAATGATTTACGTTTTCGCATTTGAAGATACAAATATCCAGCCAACATAAAGAGTAATATTTGACAATGCATCACAGGATTCATTTTCTTATCACTGATGAATGACATAAAGAGAGATACACGTTCACGTTACGGCGATCGTAATAGCGCTTCTGTGCATTCGCGGAAATTGCACGTTAAGTTGCCTTCACGTCACGTCACGTTGCGTTCCGTCCCGTTACGTTAAGTTCATCGTAATCCCGCCATAATTACGATCGCCTTAACGTAATGTATGAGAACTTAACGTGGCGTGAAAGCTTGCCAATGTCTAGCTTTTGCGTCACGTTCCGTCACCGGCACCAATCACGTGATTCCCTCAACCAATCAACGCTCTCGGCTCAGATCTGCTAGAATTATTGTTGTTACTGTCACCTCGTGTTTAGAGCTGTCATTTTGTGTTTGTTTTCATATCATCAAAATGTCAATTATTGATGATATGCTAATTGAAGCTGTACGAGTACATCCTGAAATTTATAATAAGGGCCATGCAGCTTTCAAAAACGTTGGTTTAAAGGAAGCAGCATGGAAAATTGTGGCCGAAACAGTAAATGGTTTACGCTTTCGCATTTGAAGATACAAATATCCAGCCAACATAAAGAGCAATATTTGACAATGCATCACAGGATTCATTTTCTTATCACTGATGAATGACATAAAGAGAGATACACGTTCACGTTACGGCGATCGAAATAGCACTTCTGTGCATTCGCGGAAATTGCACGTTAAGTTGCCTTCACGTCACGTCACGTTGCGTTCCGTCGCGTCACGTTAAGTTCATCGTAATCCCGCCAATAGTGTGTGTGCACCATCGTGTGCACTCACACAGCTACTATACTTGATTTCTAAACTAAACGGAGCAATCTGAAGTTGTATCGCTGAGCCGTATTTACACTGCGTAAATACGAGAAAAATATCACTAGATTTTTTTGGCGGCAAAATTAAATTTAACCTATCAGCGGGCAAACTCGGTACAGTCACTGACAACAGCTGACGAGACAAGATGGAGAACATTCGTTTGTTTACATTACAAAGTTTGTGTGGTATAAAACTGGTGTTACATCAGCCAATCAAAACGATCAGTTTTAGCATTCCAACTTCAGATTGCTCCGTTTAGTTTAGAAATCAAGTATAAGCGGTGTGAATGCAAGCTGGCAATGTTGCACTGGAAACGAAAGAGAAGGGAGACCAATAATAATAATTATAATAACAATATTATTACGTATTATTATTATTATTAATTTCATAAGACTGGCTCGGTTTGCAATTACACTATTATCGGATTCATAATTATGGTCAGTTGGATTTGGAGATAAATAACTAAATAAACAAACCAAGCCAAATAAAGGCTCGTTGGATGCCGTTAATTATTAATTTATATTTGAAAATTAATATTTATAATGATTTAAAAAAAAAGATTAACAATACTTTTTTTTACAACTACAAAGTAAACCTGAATTTGAATCTTATAAAATTACCAGTAAACAAGATCTTACATGTTCACATTTGTTAATTATAATCTTTTCAAAGATTGTTATTTTAGTTATAAGTTGTTCATAAAACTTCATTTCTAGTGAACTATTCATTATATATTAAGTATAGATTGATAGAAATTTTCAGAAAGTCGTGTAAAAATAAAAAATACCATAGAACTAAATCCAAATATTAATTTATAAATAAGTTCCTATGTATGTTTATTTCAAATACAGCATATAATCACAAAATATAAATTGAAATATCAATATTTTGTTGAGTTCAATACTTCAATACTACTTTTTAGTCATCATGTTCAAATAATGGGCTACTTGCATGCATTTTTTTAATTAAATATATTTGAAGAAGAGATCAAAACTTGGGACCCGTATTTTTTATTTTGACAAAATTTTTATTTACAAGCCCAAAAAAAATTATTTAAATTTAAATATTCAATATGTGACATAAAAACTAACCCAACCAATGAATGGCCGTTAAGCCATAGCAACGGCTGTACTCGCGGGAACGAGTTTGGCAAGTTGACAGATCAGATGTGTTTGACATTTGTACTTCGTACATGTTTTGATGCTATAAAATATAAGTAAGTATTTGTGTTTTCATAAACTAAATAGTTTACATTTATAAAATAATGTATTGTTACTAAATTTTATGTGTATTTTTGACAAGCAAATGTCAAATTCAAACATTTGTTGACTGACTCGCACACTATCTACAGGTTACATTCTTAACTATGCTTCCCCTACCTTCTGTTCACACAAATGACGTCACAGAAAATTTAATCTCAATTTACTAAAAAACATAATTTTTTTTAAATAAAATTTGTATTTTTACCAATGTTTTCGACCTAATATTAAAAATCTAATTTTTAGTACCATGCAAGTACCCCATTATAACTACGAAGTATCAAGTCTCTAAAATTAAACTTTAATGTTATTTATAATTTTATGCCCTCCCCACGACGTAAATATGAAGCGTGCAGCGTTGCCGCTGCCTCTCTTCGTCGAGTTTTCTCGTTGTCGAGGTCATTGTTACAGCTCATTTTGAAATACGATTACTCTGAAACTGGACGTTAGATCGTTTTCTTCGTTTAACATAAAATTCTAAACATACTGAACTACTTTGTATTAGTTTTTTATTAAAATATATAGAAGCAAAATAAAGCTATCTATTAAAACGCTGGTTTTGATAGCCGCCGTCCTATACTTCACGTGTTAAAATGTCAGACTTTCGAGGTGAATATCTTATTTTCTGGACGTCAGAAGTTAATAACAGTGCATGTATTAGATCATTCTTAACAGTAGTAAAAATATGATAAACATCTATAGAAACTTGATTTGGTAGTGAACGTCCTTAAATAATTGATTAATGGGATAGATAGCTGGGTTCGTTATGTGACCGAATGATAACTCAGGTTCTAATCCAGTCAGGTACACATTTCTGTGTAATTGCACAAAAATCTCATGTGACAAATTGAGGAATTTTTTTGATGACTATGTTTATATTTGAAGCAAATAATTAAACTAGAATACAAAATCATGTACAAGTATAATATCATTTAAAATTAAATCTGTCTCTTAACTTTATTTTCATTCACAACTTGCTGGATAAAATCTTTATAAGCAGATATTTTCGTGTAAACAGCATATTGATACATATCGCAAGCATTATTTTTTTTCGGATAAGTACTGATCAATCCTCGAATATAATATCTAACTACATTATTTTCATTTTTACTGAAAACTAGACCGCCACCATCGTCGCCATTGCAAATGCAAGACCCTGAAACAAATAAAATCAGAAATATTATCAGTATTCAGCATTTTAAAATAAATATTATGTTATTGAAAACTACAATTACTCCAGTCAAAATACGGGTTTGGTTGTATTATTACTGGCAACTACCAGATTTGGTCTAGTATAGGTTTTTTGGGTCGCTGAACACGAATTTCTGGGTCATTTTGTAAAGAAATGTGCGGAACACCCTTAAATTTGCAAAAACTACCCCTAAAATATATTTTTTTTTTATATAATCGCTCTTTGAGTGCCCAAATTTCGCACAAAGGGGTTTTTTTGGTCGCTGATCAAGAATTTCGGGGATTTTTTAAATAAAAATTTATATTTCACCCTTAAATTAGTTAAAACTAACCCCAAAAAGGATATTTTTGCTATTTTCGCACTTTAAGCGTCCAGATTTAGTCCGTATAGGTTTTTTGGATCGCTGATCAAGAATTTCGGGTTTTTTTTATAAAAATTAATATTTCACCCTTAAATTACCTAAAAGTCCCCCAAAAAAGGGTGTCTTTGTTATTTTCGCACTTTGTGCTAATTTAAGGGTGAAATATTAATTTTTATTAAAAAAATCCCCGAAATTCTTGATCAGTGACCCAAAAAACCCCTATGTGTCAAATCTGGGCTCTCAAAGTGCGAATATATAAAAAATACCCAATTTTGGGGGTAATTTTAGCAAATTTAAGGGTGTTCCGCACATTTATTTACAAAATGACCCCGAAATTCGTAATCAGCGACCCAAAAAACCTATACTAGACCAAATCTGGTAGTTGCCAGCAGGGCCGGCGCTAAAGACTTTGGCGCCCTAGGCCAATTTTAAATTGCGCCCTTCATGTTTAAAAATGAAACAAAAAATATGTTTGCGAAAATTAAATATACCTGGCGAAAAAAAAAGGAAACACTTGAAATTCGTAAAAATATCGACCATTTTCAAACCGCCACAACTCGGTGTATTTTCAATCGATTTCGATGAATCTTCGAGGGCGACAAACTTTGAAGTGTCTACTTTAATTCCCCATGTATTTTCAAATCGATTTCGATGAATCTTCGAGGACGAGAAACTTTGAAATGTCTACTTTAATTCCCTGTGCAGGACACAAAGAACGAAGTTCCTACGATGATTTGGCACAAAGTTATGGATGTTTAAAAAAGGGCATTTTTTTGTTTTTCGCACATAACTCAGCGACATTTCAACCAAATTAGACCATTTTTTCGGGGAGAAAAACCCATAGTGGCTCTACTTTAAGGAGGTAAACTCAGATTAGGATGATCTCATACGCTTCAAAACCCGAACAAAAAAAAACACGTTTTTGGACAAAAACATTGAAATTTGTTCAATTACCTGTGCAGGACTCAAAAAACGAAGTTCCTACGACGATTTGGCACAAAGTTGTGGGCGTTTGAAAAAAGTGCATTTTGTGGTTTTTTGACTCATAAGTCGAAAGTTTTTCGACGAAATTGCTTTTTTTCACGAATGAAATTTTCTTTCAAAATTTCTAATATTTCAGGCAAATTGAGTTATTCACACGAAATATCCAATTTCATTTTTAAAGAAGTAAGCAAATCTCACGAGTTTAAAGTTTAAATTTTCTCGATATTGAAGGTCTGCTTACAGGTCTGTAAACTTTAAACTCTTGAGATTTTGCGCTCTCTAAAATTTGGCGCCCTAGGCAGTACGCCTAGTCCGCCTAATGGACAAACCGGCCCTGGTTGCCAGTAATAATACAACCCTCCCCCGTATTTTGACTGGAGTAAATATTAAAGAGCCAAATAACTGTACATTTCTGTCAGAAGAAGAAACAACGATTAATCTTTTATAGTATTTAACGTAAACTTGTACAAAATTTAAAAAATAATTTTTGAACCTTTTGAACTATTATATTATTCGTTATTATCTAATTTAATGTGAAACTAATCTAATTTTTATTACCATTTGTATAACCAGCACAAAATTTATCATTTGTGACGTATTTGTGGAAATTTCTAGGGACTGTATCTAAGCATTCTTCGCGTTCTATTACTGGAACATTTAATTGTTGCAGAGTTGGACTCGGAGTTTTTCTAACTAAATTAGTGTAGCCCCAGCCTTGTACCTATAAGAAAATAAACATTTAGAGTGAAATTTATTTTACAAATTAAAAAAAAATTAATTCGTGATCAGTACATCTTGTTGTATCTAACATTTAATTTTTTACTAGTACCTAGTTGTGAAACAACCTTTATATTGAATTAAAGGATGAATATCTAAGTTAATTATGTGAGTGACTGTGGTTCGAATCCAGTCAGGTACATATTCCAGTTTAACCGCACAAAAATCTCCCTTGTGCTGTACTCTCCACCAACAACCATGAATGAGTTGGCTGGTAACCGCATACGGTTGGATAAAAGGCGTTTATGACTCAGAGTCAGGTTTAAATTTCAGTTTCACTTTACACAAATTTTTCCTAACAACCATGAGTATCCGTCAATTGACGACTGATAACCGCACACACGATGTAATGCCTAGTGCACACTGAGAAACTTTTTGACATGTTTCCTGGAAAAAGTTTCCGGAAACTTCAAACTTTTAACGGCGCCTATAAAAATGAGGCGTTTTCAGGAAACATTGTGAAGTGCAACTAACTTCTTATTTGTCAAATCGTCAAATGTGACATGTGATCATAAACATATTTATAATTTTTCAAAGAAAATCTCCATTTTCTGGAAACTTTTTTTAGGAAACTTGTCAAAATGTTTCTCCGTGTGCACTGGGCATTATATATATTTATACCGATAAGTCAAAATATGTGAGGCTGCCACACCCAAATTGAGTGCAAGGCATGGTAGATAACTTACATTTCCAATATTTCCGGGAGCAAGTTGTGTGTTTTCAAATTGGTTTTCCCAATCAATACAAGCGGGATGAACGTAATAACTAATTTTAAAAGGGTTATTAAGGATTAATAATCCGATATCGCCTTCTAAATTAGATTGAGCTCCCTTGTAGTTGTCAGGTATTGTGTATTTTTTAACCTGTAAATAAATAATTTTAATACTGAATCTAATGATAGATGACTATTGTAGGTTTTACTGTATTATATTGTGAAGACCATTCTTCGTAATTGTAATCACTTTTGTGTTTCCCAGCCCCGATATAAATTTCTGCAGGATTTATTTTTATGTTGTCGTCATCGGTGAAGCAATGGGCAGCTAAAAATTCAAAAAGTATTAAATCATCTGCTTTTTGACTGAGATAATAGAATATAGTTCTGTAAAACTATAATAATATAATTAATTGACTGATAATTCAGCGATTTTATTTATTTATAATAATAAAAAATACCTGTAGCGATGACATTTGGGCTGACAATACTTCCTCCACAGAAATAAACATACTGATTATTTTTTTTCTGGTAAATTCCTACGTGCCATGGGGCCTGACTCGTACCGTCCCAATCTCCGCAATAATAATCATTTTCATTGCCTTGTGCTTCGTTATATTTTCCTAAAAATAACAGAGAAACAATTAATATAAGTGAGTTCATTTTGAACTACTCGATTACACTGAATAATATACAGAGAAATAATATTTTTGTTATCATTTCCTGCAATTAAAGTATGAAAAACAAGGCGGTGCTATAGAAAAGTAATTTATACAATCGATTTTTACGAGTATTATTATAGTTAAAAAATTGCTGATGACGATTTTTACAGGAAAAACAAGTTGTCACTTTTCCTGCGAATTATAAACACGAATCCAGTCAGAAAACATTCCAGCTGCAAAATAAAAACCATGACAGAGTTGACGGCTGATAACCGCACACACAGTATAGTAGTATAGTATATGTTGTAGGCAGATTGTAAAATTTGGCTTTTTATAAAAAGCCTAGGCATGTAGGCATATTATGAAACACAATGTGACATCATTTTATTTTACTCATGTGGGTATTAGGTTCTTTATTTAGTTCAGTTCAATCAATCAAAACTGAGTATGTGGGACTCACAAAGGGTATTGGGTTCAGTTTAAACAGAGTTTGTACCAAAACCTAGTATTTAAGACTCAATAAGGGTATTGGTTTTTTGATTTAATTCAGTGCAATCAGAGTGTCTACCAAAACCGAGTATGTGGGATTCAATTAGCGTATTGGGTTGTTTATTTAGTTCAGTTCAGAGTTAGTAGCAAAAACCTCGGCATATTGTGTAATAAAATGATATAACATCATATGCCGAGTCATTTAGAAAAAGTTTAGGCGTTTTATGAAACGGCTGATTTTATAACTACGACATAGGTATAACAGGTATCCCAAAAGTCCAGGGACGGAGCTATAAGTTTTGAACGAGTGAAGAAAAAAATTGAAAATTTGGGGATCATAAAAACTACATTATGCCTATGGCACACCGGTCGAGGAGCATCGAGTAACTCCTCGATGAAACAAAAGAACGCACCCGTCTGCGATGGATTTCTATTTCATCGGTGACAAATACATCAAATTTTTGCGCGACATCAAATACAAAATATACGTCTGAAATGAGATACATTCGTTTCATCGAGGAACAACTCGATGAAAACAGCGGCGTCCCTATTTTTCGTCGAGGACGGGGTGCGTTCTATCGTTTCATGAAGGAGTTACTCGATGCTCCTCGACCGGTGTGCCATAGGCATTAGATAGTTTAGAACTTCCATGCAACGTTGAGTTTTTTTTAGGGGATGACCACCCCAACATTTTTAAATAGCAACCTCTGTTGAGTTTCACCTTATTTTAAAGGTAATGAAAAAAAAAACATCCCCATACCATAAATCAAAACACGATATCATAATTCTTTCAAGAATTTGTTTTAATGTTTTTTGCACGTTTATTACGATTTTTATAACATATGTTCAAATTGTCGACCTTCTTCGGTCTCGCAATGACCCAAACGCTTTAGTGATCCTCAAATTTTCAATTTTTTTTCTTCACTCGTTCAAAAGTTATAGCTCCGTCCCGGGACTTTTGGGAAACCGTGTACTATATCTGAACTGCAATATCCAAGTTAGGAAAAAAGTGTGATTATCAGCTGTCAACTCTTTCATGGTTGTTAGTGGATAGTACACGACAGAGATTTTGTGCAGTTAAACTGGAATGTGTACCTGACTGGATTCGAACTGAGTTGTCAGAACTTACCACTCGGTACGCAAGTAGGTATTGTATTATTCCACGATCCATCTATGCAAGCAACGATATCAACATTAGGAGATAATTCGTAATTATGTTCACATAGAAAACCAAAAACTGAATTATTAGGAGCTGGTAAACTAGAATTCAATTTGTCTGTGCTTAAAACAACGTTAATTCCGTTGGCAGTTTCGTTTAATGGTGGACAACTTGACCTACAAAATGGATGTAAAATAAAACAAATTTTAATCATTTAATTATACTTACTCGTCAGTATTTCTTCGGTGAATATTATGAGCAAACGTGCTGTCGAAGTCTGTAATTACTTCGTTAATTACATCAATCATTAATTCAATAATCTTACTTACATGAAATAAAACATACAACTAACATAAAACACAAACTATTATTTAAAACCATTTTAGTTGTAGCTCGTTTCAAATTCTCATCTGTACTAACTAAAATCAAAGTTTTATTATTGTCTTATCGATGAATAACAGAAGGTTTCCTCAATACAAGCTAAACAATTTATGATTTGTTTTTTCCAGACGCAACTTATCGTTGACTTTTTAACCTTTGCGGTTTGATAAAAAATATTTGTGTTTACCGGTACTTAGATGCGCATGCATAAACATTGAGAAAGTAGTATTGTGTCATTGTTTATGGTTTTTAATTATCAGAATTTGTTTCTGTATTTTCCCGAAATATTAAATATTTCATAATAATTATAGATGTTAAATATTATACAGCATGTATCATAACTTCGACGATATACAACTTGATTTGCTACTTTTACGAACACCAAAATAGAATTACATTAATTTAGAATTAATAGTTATTTAACAAACTAGTGTGTTAATGAGGGCGATTAATAATTGAGACTTTTTAACGCGTGAGAGAAGCGAACGCGTTAATTGTTGAGATTATTAATCGCCTATTAACACATGAGTTAGTTACAATATTTTTCCGTTGGTCATACCTTTTTAATTTGAAAAAATTTCAATTTTATGCCATAACAAATTAGGACCCCTTCAAATGTTCACCACAATTGGATCGACAACAATGGACAACTCAACAATAAAAATCAACTGTTTTCAGGGAGAAGCGAGTGCAGTCAGTTCACTTAATATTGATTAGCAGTACTAAATCTTAAGGTTTTTTCGTTTTTAGAATGATGTTATTACTTTTATATTCATTTTAAAGCAATTCTACGTAAATATTATTTACCTAGAAGTGTGAAAATAATTTCTTTTAATTCTGTTTTGTATTTTGATAAAACTTAGAGCTATACAATATTACGTGTATTGAACGCATCCAATAAATCGTTGATTAATAAAAAATCATGCATTTATAGGGGTCATAAATGCATAATTTTTTTACATTAATGATACTCATTAATAAACGATCAACGGAAAAATTATTAAACACTAGCGAACCCGGCTCGCGTTGCTACGCCTCCAACTCGAATTTAAAGGAATCTCGTTATAACAATTCTAAAAGTTATTACCATACAATACAATACATGATGACAATTCTAATTACGCCCATGATACCATACCAAATTTGAACCCAATCGGTTACCGCCATTTTGTTTAAAGATGGCGGACAGATATTTTAGTATACTCATGTCATAAGTTAGATCATAAGTTATAACCATTACAAATTTGAACCCAATCGGTACATTTTGAGTTAGCTAGCCACCATTTTGTTTCAAGATGGCGAACTAACATTTTAATATACCTATGTTTCAAGACAGATGACTGTTCCAAATTTCAACGCGCTTGAATTAAACCTTCCTCCCACCCCCTGAAAAATGAAATTTAAACCCAATCGATTACCGCCAATTTTATTGAGCTCATGTCATATGTTACATCTTAAGCATATCTTAAGATATTACCATACCAAATTTGAACTCAATCGGTGCCGCCAAAAACAATGCAATTTGACATCGTTATAAACATCAAATAAATAAAAAAAACTTAATACTAACCAATACTAACAATCCATAACTGTCTGTTTCAAAACACCTAGACCAACTGAATTCGAAATTCCTATTCAACAACTAATACATAGTAGTTTAATTAAATGTCTGGTTATCTAATCTGTTTGTTATTTCGTTCAATTAAGTGACAATCACTGTACATTTTCGTCATAAGAAACAATTTTGATTTTTTTTTGAAAATATAATAGCCTATGTCACCGTTGGGACGGTGAAAGAATTTTTCAAATCGGTCCAGTAGTTTCGGAGCCTATTCAATTCAAACAAACAAATCTTTCCTCTTTATTATATTAGTATAGATTATGTTGAAATAATTATCTATTCAGTGGCATAAAAATATCAGTCATACATTATAATAATAAATATAGCACATTAATAAGGAAATATTTAAAATGTATACCTAACTCATCTGGATGAAAGTAACTTTGCAAATTTCTAAGATCCGAATTAGAACGTCCTTCACCCATCTGCTTACCGGACGAAAATTATTTTTTATCAAATATAATATGCAAATTAACATCGCTAATGGGTTGCCTAAAAAAATATGTTCAAGGCTATGATTAATTAAAAATATAATAATTTTTTTTCATTATTATTCCGCTCACTTGTTTACCAAAAAAATTAAATACCAATAAAAAGTATAAAGCTAAGGCCTAAAGAATATGAAAACGTTGGGTTGCCTACCTTTTTCTGTTCAGTACTATTGGGTTGCCAGGTATAAACAGGTTAGTCGATATTAGTAATTTGTACTCCTCTGCTTACTTAATAAATTATATATCAAAATAAAGATAATTTTATGGCGAACACGGTGGTATAAGGTTGCCTACGAAAAATCGGTCAAGAAGCACGGTTGCCAAACTTTGAAGTTGAAAAATGAGGATAGCGCAAATACATGCTGAGCATTATTTTGGAGCAACTGACAACATAATTATAAATTACATAAACAGATATTCAACTTAGTCTTAAATATAGACAAACACTCATCGAAATCAAGACTGTTGCAATAGTTACGCCTCGTTTTCATGTATCCGGAATCCGCAGATTTCTTGCGGAATAAAATGGCCGCCACGAATTCCGCAAAACTTCCGTTTTCATTTGTCCGGATATTTTTACGAGATTATGCGGAATTTTTTAGGAAAATTGGTATTAGTTTTGTTGGTATCAGTGAGAGCGCCAAAATGAAATGTGTGCATGCATATGAAATAGATATCATACTGTCACCAGACGCTAAATATCTGCAATTACATTAAAAAATATATTATGCAACTTATTTTTTCAAAAATTATAAACTCAAAACCGTATTACCTCAAAGAAGTAATAGCTCATTTTTCAGCTGATTAAATTGGTTCTCTTATAAAAAACATTTTCAAAATCTTCGGATGTATTATTTCTAATAATGTATCAAACATTTTAGAATCCATGCGAAAATAATTAAAATGCATTTCTGTATCTTTTAATCTTAGTTCTTGAACAAGTTTGTGATAGTCGCCTTGATTTTTTCTATTTTTACAAATATCTCGCACCCACATTTTTTTCTACGATATTTTCTTTTCTTTTTTAAATCTTTGTTTATCTGATAAATTACATATTATCATTTTATATAATATCGACAATACTCCAAGTAATAATTATAATTTTCAATTTCCATCTCCATATTCAACATATATTTGAGGTTATAACAACTGACAGTTTAAACGTCAAAACTTGCGGAGAAAATTAAAAATAATTTAACTACTGACGGAATTCGTGGCGGCCATTTTATTCCGCAAGAAATCTGCAGATTCCGGATACATGAAAACGAGGCATTAAGCTAGATTCAGAGCTACCCAATTATAAGTAGGTATAAGTGGCTAATTTAACCAATCAGCGCTCAACGTTCGCACTTCTAATTGAAATTGGAATTTTGTGGAAGCCCTGATTGGTTAATTTAGCACTTATATACTTATAAGTGGGTAGGTCTGAATTTGCCGCACATAAAATTAAAAGGCGAATTATAATAATGATTTGTCCGAGATAACAAACATTGAAATGTTACAGAATGTCGTATATTGCAGGGACGTACGTAAAAGTTGAGTTTGGCAAGAAGTTGACTATCATCAATTAAATTGTTTATTAGCTTGAAGAGAAATAATATCTGATGACGTACCCGACGAGTTTTCAACATTTCAAGATTGAAAACTTCTAACAATGAAGTATTATCTAATGTACCTAGGCCAAACATGGTGCATTCTAAAATAAATCAGTTTACAAAATTTCTTTTGCACGTTTTCAATGTCATTAATATGAACATTGTAATATGGGTTCCAGACTATGCAGTCATATTAGCTCGAACAAATGTAAAATATAAAGTTAAAAAACATTCAATAGTACGGAAATTGTAAGTAATGCGTAGAATGAAACCCAGTTTCTTACAAGCTTCATTTACAATCATGTCTACATGTTTTGTGAACAGTAATGTGCCTTCGA
This sequence comes from Agonum fuliginosum, assembly GCA_947534325.1. Classification (NCBI taxonomy): domain Eukaryota; kingdom Metazoa; phylum Arthropoda; class Insecta; order Coleoptera; family Carabidae; genus Agonum; species Agonum fuliginosum. The sequence continues at coordinate 29,995,529 of OX384033.1, read as the reverse complement.
ATAGTATACCGAGATCTTTTATTGTGTAAACTCTTTTTGGGGATTGTTTATGATCACCATAGCAATTATTGTACAAAAAGTAAATCTATTCTTCCTAATAAAAAAAAACATTGTTGTTGTCATGGTTAGTATGTTTACATTTTAATTGTTGCGTAATATGAGGATATGTCAATTTAAATGAAATTATGAAATTACATCTATTTAAGCGGCTAGCGAAAAAATATTATGTTTCATTCATACAAAAAATGCTATTTTGGGACTCGTAAGATCGCCGAACTTCGCTGCGCGTCGTCCGGCAACCGTCTTACTCGTCCCAAAATCATGCATTTTTTGTATTAATGAAACAAATAACTATTTTTTCTGTAATCAGTATATCAAATTTTATAACCCATTAAAGTTGCGTGCAGAGGTATAGAATCGCCTCATATTCTTCTGACAGATAAATCGTCAATATTTTGTTTACAATTTTGTTTCATTTCCAAGGCTAACCCGATTTTTGAGCTAATTTTTAATATTTTCATATTTAATTTCTGCCGTTATAGGACATGTAAAATTAATTCTGTTTATTGATTCTGATGTAGAATTTTATGCTCTACAACTTTTATTTGAAGTTTTTTTACCTACAATAATTAGGGAAGAAAGAAATTAAGAAAGTGTGATTTTACATGTTAAAGTCCTATGTTCCGGGGTCGCGGTCAACACCCTGTACATGTCTTGGGAATTAGGATATAAACCAAATAATAATTTATATAAGAAATTTTTTATTACATTAAAATGTTATTGATTTATTTATAAACGTGGAAGGCAAATACAAGGTATGCATTTATTATGTTACTTTATTTTCTGAGACTATTCGGCTAAAACATGAGTTGAAATTTTTGTGTAAACTCCATAATTATCACATTGTTTCTCTTTTAAAGGTCCCACACTAACTAAACCTCGAAGATAATATTTTATTTTGTTTCTTACGTTGTTGTCAATCCGTTTAAAAACTATACCACCTCCGTTGTCGCCTGTGCATACACTAAAACCTGTAACAAAAATTTAAATTAAAAATTCAGTGTGACTATATAAAAATACCTACCGTTTGCCCATCCAGCACAGAACTTATCCGTTGTAACCCATCTTTGAAATTCTTGGGGCACCGCATCTAAACAGTCTAGACGATCTACGTATGGAGCAGTTAATTGTTTTAAAGTGTTACTAGCTTTTGATTTTCCGGGGTCTGTGAAACCCCATCCTACTACCTAAAAACGATCAGTTAATTACTTGATATTATACATACATAAAATTTATTTTATTAATCATTTATATATAAAAAATGATGCCACAAACATTAAGTTTACGCATATAAAATCTCAATTGGATAGGAATATCTTTATAAATAAAAAATTTGATGTGTCCACATTAACACAAATATTTTATATTTGTTTTAATAGGTAGGCAGATAAATCAAAATTGTAACAAATTTGTAGAATTTTTAACTTCTTGTAATTGGAAAATGGTGCTAGATAGAAACGACGTTTTAAATACAAATTGTAGACAGTCACATTTAGTATACAATGTTAATAAAAAAATTCCTATTAATTTATAAATTTTGAGGATATTCCAGAAAAACTTTTCAGATCTTCAAGAAACTACCACTTCCAAGTGCACGATCAACACCAAAATCTAATCAGATCTAATCTAGAGTGTCAATATACAAAATTTCAAATTTTTTTATTCAGTGGTATTTAAGTTATCGTACCTCCAACATCCATCCACACACACGCAGACATCATCGCGAAATTATCAAAATTGTGTTCTAGGGACCTCAAAACGTGCTTATCCATTGAAAACTCCCTATCGAAATTTTAGCATGATAACAATTAATACCTCTCTAGCGAGAGGTAAAAAGTTAATAGAGGTGCCTCGCTTTTTGTGGACACCCGGTACTTTATACCGAGTGGGTGATAATATAATTTATAATATGGCACTGTTCCAATCAACTTCTTACAGCATTCATTTTATTTTTAAAACTCAATTAAAATTTAAATTCATAACATTGACAAGTATCCTGACACACTTCTTTTGCCTCGTCCTCATTATTATTTCCACTATTCCACTCGGAATCATTCGCACACGCAATCAATCCATTTACTCACCGGATATCCATGCAGTCACTCACCAACCATTTTACCCGCATATATTCGCTTTACTTTACTTTCATTCGATATTCATTCATTTATACATTAAAGCCCTGTTCACACAAGGATTCTTCCAAGCTTTTGAATTTGAGAAAAATAATCCTGGTGCGAATTGCCTATCAAATAGCGCCGCCAATCTTCAATGAGACTTGTAAAAGAATAATTTTTAATTCATTGATAGCTTCAAAATAGTGAATTTCTTTTTTTCCAGGATTCATAAGCATGAAAGAATCCTCAAAGAATCCATGTTTGAACAGGGCTTTATTTATTCTTACTGTATCAACCATATTCTTATTAACGATTATTATACTATGAACAAACTAACAGTTCCTGTTTGGTTGGATTTAAGTTGTTCTTTTTACCTTCCGCTTACCTGTAAAGGAAGGTATTGGAATCATGCAAAAAATCGGGTAGTGAGTTTTTAGTGGATGAGCACGAATTAGGGTCCTTACAACTCATTTTTGATAGTTTCCCGATGATGTCTGTATGTATGTGTGTGCGTGTGTGTGTGTGTATGTGTGTGGTCCGGGCCGATGCCGGATGTCACATAACTCAAATACGAATTACTAAAAAAATTTGATATTTGGTATTTTACAATTGTATACGAATAGGAAGAGCACATTAGATTTTGGTACAAATATCTTCACCGGAAGTGATATTTTTTGAAGATTGAACAAGATAATTGTCAAAAATTTATATAAATTTTGATAAATATAATATTTATTTGTAATAAGAATAAGAGGCAAAGTTATTTGCAACTTACGTTATAAAAAAATTGTCCTTATCTGGTAGCATTAAAGAACTGCAGTAAAATTTAAAAAATAAATTTATCAGATAAAACGTTGAAATCTTGTGATCCATGTTCGGTTGATTTTTGTTTCTGCGTAAAAAATATTGACAGGTGAGATGGGTGACAAGTTGACATACTAGCGCCATATAAGTCATAAGTAAGATATTAAATGTAGTAATTCAACGGAGGATGGCTTCAACACAGAAGAGTTTGCCTGTGAACGAATCTTTTGATTCAGGTGATGCAAATTTCTGTTTGAATATTTTAGATTTTTACTTCCTTGTACGAAGTAAGGAAGTATTGTAATCGCGAAAAATTTCGGTTCTCAGATTTTGACGGAAATATCCGTTTTGACCTTTTCTGAATCCATTATGACTAGTTTCGACGTGACGTCTGTACGTACGTACGTACGTACGTACGTACATACGTACGTACGGACGGACGGACGTATGTGTGTCGCATAACTCAAATACGGTTAGACGTAGAAAGTTGAAATTTTGTATTTAGGACTGTTATAGCATCTAGTTGTGCACCGTCTATTTTTGGTTTCAGTCTACAAACCGGAAGTAGTACTTTTTAAAAATATTTAGATAAATATTTAATTTTAGACAATTTTTTTTATTTTAAATGAAAGATTATGTGATTATTACCTACAATCGGTATTTTATAAATATTTTTGTATCTGCTATCATTTAAAAATAATTAAAGTATATATTTATAATTTATAGTATTTCGGTATCTTGTAGTCCATGATCGATTAACATTTGTTACTACGTAAAATTTAAATGATTATGACATGACAGTGACAATAGTAAAATATGCTTTATATCTTCTTCTGCAGTTTAAATAAAATGACTAAAATATATTTGTGAGTATACTAGTATAATAAGTTAAAAGAATTTTTAATATTATTTTACATTTTAGTTATTAAGAAAAGTATGAACACACAAGGCGTACAAGGAAGTCATGTGGTGTCCACGTCAGATTTTTATTTGTATATTTTAGGGACACCGGATTGTATACGTATACATTTATGTTTATAAGTCTAGATTTGGCGGAAGGTTGTGTGCAGGCCACTTCAGATTTTTCATATTTATTATTCCAGTCCACACAAACAGGTTGAACAACATTTGAAAATATAAAAGGTTTTTCAACAATTAGAACGGCTATGTCTGCAGTGTAATTTGAGTAATATGCTCTGTATTGTCGTGGAATTTCGTAACTTATTACCTGTAAATATATTAATTTGTAGTTGTGTTGTTTATTCTTGAATGTGTTGCTTACTTGTCTTTTTTGGACCAGATCAGGGCTGTCACCTGTCGCGTCATAATTACTGTAATATTTACCAGCAGCAACATAAAATTCTCGAGGTTCGAATCTTTCATTGTATTGATTTGTTACACAATGTGCAGCTGAAAAGTTAATAGTTTTTACCTTCCGCTTACCTGTAAAGGAAGGTATTGGAATCATGCAAAAAATCGGGTGGTGAATTTTTAGTGGATGAGCACGAATTAGGGTCCTTACAACTCATTTTTGATAGTTTCACGATGATGTCTGTGTGTGTGTGTGTGTGTGTGTGTGTGTGTGTGTGTGTGTGTGTGTGTGTGTGT